>PVLD010008290.1:0-85088 GCA_004027595.1 Dinomys branickii | reverse complement strand
TTGAGAGGATTAATTGTCTGACTAAATTTGCATGTCTGTATATGGGTTCATATATTTACACTTCGAAGATATCAATGGATAAAGCAATAACCACTGTTGAGACCATGTCACCTTGTCTGTAGATTAGTTGTGATTGTGCTATTTTTTATGCTAATTGGTGTCTGTTTGTCAATATGTTTTTGTACTTTTATTTTTTTTATAAAAATAAATAAATAAATAAATAATGATGATTTCTTGATGGTTCACAGTGCTGAAAGTGTCTTTTCTTTTAAGTTATTTCTCTTTATGCAGTTGCTGCACTATGAATTTCCTCTAAATATTTTATCCTTAATCTTTCCCATGAATTGTTTCCATTGAGCAGATTAAAAATAAAACAAAAAAGTGAGGCCCGAAGAGTTTTCTAAGTTTGTCAAATATTGCACAGTTAATTACAGAGAGTAGGTAGATATGGGCCCAATGCACTTGACTCCAAGAGCTGGTTATGCTTTCTCCACTATACCAGTGCCACAAAATGCATGTGTCCCAGAGAAGGACCAATTTCATCACCATCTGTGAAATCTGCTAAGAAGTTACTGTATTCTAGGTGCATTTGTAAATGTCTTACACACATTAATCTATTTAACCCCTACCAAAACCAAAGTGAAATACTAGGGGCCATCTTACAGATGCCAAAACAAGGTACAGAGAAATACTTGTTAAAAAAATCACACACCTGGACACTAGCTGAGACTAAAATTCTAACATCTGACACGGGAAGGTGCTGTTCATCTATGTGCAGATAAGAACAAAGACTCTGAATCCAAACAACGTAGGTTAGAATCCAGGCTCTCTGCCTTAGAGCTCTGGGACCATAGGTCCACTAATTAATACCTCTAGCTGTCAGTTTCATGGTCTATAAAAGCTAGGAAGATAATGGTATTCCCCTTGACTTTTGTATTTCTGGGGTTAAAATGAGAAATTGAGAACAATGTTTAGCATGTATTACATGTTATGCATCGGTACATAACAGTGTTTGGTACTGATGTGGCTGGTTTTAGTCTCCTTAATGGCTCAGTGAATCTTGCATTCTTACATCTGGTCATCTGAGCAACCTCACTAAAGATAACAATACATAATACGACCACCACCATTAATTCCGTCTTTCTGCTTTGAAACCCTATATCACTTTTATTGTGTTTGCTTCATTTTGTTTTTGTCTAAGTTGTTGTTATTTTGTTAGTGTTTTTGTTCTCTTTAAAATAGAGAAAAGATACATTTATAACAGTTGAGGCAGAGGGCAAGACGTTCTGGACATGTTCTTATGTAAGAAGACCAACAATTATTATCAGCACTTTTCCTACCCGCATGCAGCTGTGTCTGCCCCCAAAGATCAATATGATTTTATTCTTGCTAAAAAACTTTATTTGAAGAAATACCAAAAGTTCTTTTATACACCATTGTAATTGTTCGTAGAATTAATTCTTTGCATATTTTCTTAACCTTGATATTACTGATATTTGGGGCCAGCTCATTTGTAATAAGAGATGAAGGGCAGACTTGCTCCGTAGTGGAAGATGTTTAGCAGAATCCCTGGTCCCTACCAAATAGATGCCAATAGCTGCAATCACTTTTCTTCACTTGTACTAATCAAAAATGCTGCTAGATGTTGCCAGATGGCCCCGAGACTTATTGCAAAAAATGGATCATTCTTGTGGTTCCTGACTGAGGCCAGTAGTGTTGTAGGCAAGTGAGTTAGATAGAAATATTATAGGCAGTCATATAGGGCTGGGCCTTTGAAGGAGCCAGTGTGGAAGAGGAGATGCCTTGCAAATGTGGCAGAAACGGACACCTCTGCTGTAGGTCAGACCTCAAGACAAAGGGTGGTACAAATGCACCCACATACCTCCCTAAGGATAAATATCAGGGATTCATATTCTAAATAGGTCTGTATCACCTTGAAAAAGGCAGGAAGTGTCACTAACCCAACTCCTTACAGGAAAAGCCCCTGTTCTGTGTTCTTGTCCACTTGCTTCCCTATTTGATCCCAATTTAATCAATTTTATCTGAGCAATTATACTGATTATCTTTTTGCTTGACCATAGTTTTGTCCCCGCTCATGCCCACCTTGCAACTTCTCATTTTTTCTGCCTTGGACCTACCTCATGTTGTAGATTTGCTGTATAAAATTCCCTAGAAAAGGCAGGTTCCTTCGGCACCCATTTGGTACACCTTCTGTCACTCTCTCTGACAGAAGCTTTCTTTTCCCCAGTAAATACGTTCTGCTCTTCTGGTGTTCCTAAAGTTCATTCTTTGATTTTAGAGAACATGAACTCACACCAGATATCTAGCAGGTTGAGAGTTTCTTTCTCCTATATCAGTAGGTTTTGGAAGGGATAGCTACCAAGACTCTAAAGTTGAGGTGCTTAACTTACTCATGTATTTGGCAATAAGGTCTAACTCAGTCCCTGATATTCAGTAGATACACACTGGTGCAAGGTATTGGCTGTTTAATGGCATTGTGTAAATTAGATATATGATTAATAAAAATGTGACCATATTGATATTTCATTAGAAAGAGCATATTTATGTATTATACCTAGACATTTGGATGAAAGGTTGAATTAAACTCACCAAATTATTCATGTTAAATACACAAAGCTATTAACAAGAAGAACAAAAAAGAATTACTGTCTGTAGTAGAGACAGACCTCTTCAGTTAGTTTGGTTACCTGTGAACATTACTATTCATGGATCACTGCTTACACTTAAGATTAAAAAGAGAGCTGTCCACTTCAATAGCTTTTGGTATTTCTTGGACAAACAGTAGAGAAAAGGTGAGAGGAAGTTGGTGAAAGGAACTGTTCGCCACAGGAACATACTTCTTTCCTAGAGACCCAAGAAAGAGCAGTACTGTGGTAATCTCAACCAAACCATCTTGGGTTTTTTTATTTAAACATTCACCCATTTAATCCATCCTGCCAAATGGTTATACATGAAAAAAGTGGTGGGAGACGACTGGTATATACACTATAATATCATACTTTGCAACTCTGAACACTCTTCTGCAGTCTTTGAGTAGCTAGCTGGATTATGATAAAGAGTTAAGCTAAATATTGCCTCCCCTTCCATTCAATCCTTTATGTGACTTTCAGCTTGTCAGAAAATCATTGAGTACATGACCAATTTATAAGAAGGCAGGAGGAGGAAGGAGAAAATCATCAGATATTTTATCATGAGTCACACATTGATGTGAGCTCTGCTCTTTTTCAGCAGTGAAGAATTTAGAGAGTTTTTTAAGAAGACGAGCTGATTTTTAATATATTTTTTTTTTTTAAAGTAATTTAGCACTGTGAAGCCCGTGACTTGTCAGAATTCAGAACATGAATTGTGATTATTTAATGCAAAGTTTGGAGAGTCGAGCACATTTTTGTGAAATAATAACAGGAAGGATCCTTGTCTCTAGAAAGAGATCTGCTAAACTTTGAATTTACACAAACAGTATATTCAGCCCATGCAAAAAGCGCCCCAATTTGCAAAGTACATTGTCACAGGACTCAGTCATTAAAATGTTTTGGAAAGCAGAGTTGAACCTAAAGTGTCAGATGATGACTTGAGGTATGGAACCACATTCTGGAAGAGACTTTAAAGTGCATTTTTTCTAAGTACAAGGAAAAATCATACTTGAAGTTTTTCTAAGGAATCAATTGCTAAAAACATACTTCAAAAATTGTGTACTTTATCTGGTGGAAGAAGTCACACATTTCTAAAAGAGAGTACATTGAGCAAAAACAAATTCACAGATCTTGTGTGGTGACTTTTGATTAGAAACTAAGTTCTTTCAATAGATAAGATGTAGTTATTTAACTAGTAAGTCACTTAACCATACACTCACTTACTTGTAGACAACATAAATACCTTTGCGTTTGATTTTGTTGAATAACCATTCTTATATGAGTTTATAGTTGAGAATAGAACTGAATCAATTTGAAAATTCAAGTTGCACTACTTTTCTGTCACTGTAGTTCAGCACTATATAGAGAAATTAAAATAATTTTAGAAAGAAGCAGTCATCCAAAGAGCAAATCATTTCTTCACACTGCTTTTTTTATCTGTCCATGCATCAAATCCCAGCTCCAAGCACAAGACATCCACTGCTGCTATGCTTCTCTGCACTGGTCCCGGCCGCCCCATTCAGTGTTTCTTGCCATCCACACTTGCCTTTGCCCAAGACCCCTTCTTGTTTTAGATCTTTCAGTCTCCGCTGCATCCCTCCTCTTTCCAACTATATCCTACTTTCCCATGACACGGTCCCCCCAAGGCTGCACAAACCCATGTGTGTATGCTAACCCATGTATCAAGTGGACTGATAATTTTTCGTAGATTTTTTATTTTAAAGAGAATTAAAAAACAACAAAATAACAATAACATAGACAAAAACAAAACAAAGTAAACACAGTAAAATGACATAGGGTTTCAAAACAGAATGACAGGAATTAACAGTGACTTTTGTTACATATTGTTGTCTTCCGCAAAGTTGCTCAGGTTGCCAGATGTAAAAATATAAGATTGATCAAACCATTACAGAGAATAAAGAATAATTTAAAACACATTAGAAATGATGCAGAGCTTCACTAGACAAGATAGTAAGAATTCACCAATGGTTGTTACGTTACATATTGTCTTCAAATTAGTTGTTCGGATTACCAGATATGAGCATGTGAAATTGGTCAAAAAAATTTAAGCATTAACTGTTCCTTTTAATAAAGTATTAGACATCAGCAGTACAATGATCCCAGCTATGCTAGTGGATTATCTTTTTTTATTCAAAGAATCCTTCAAAGAACCATCTTACTTTGAATATTAGTTGAACAATCTAGTGGCTAAGAGGCTGCATGAATATGATTCCTGGTTTATCTTAATTAGTTCTGTGACCCATGGCACATTATTGAAATTTCCATTTCTCATTTCCCCATCCTTTAAATGCATGACTTTGATAAGGGCAATCATTTTTAGAGTTGAAGACTCATCATAATTCATACAAATTATTTGTAACAGCAATTGACTTATATGCAATAAAACATTACTTGGTCTTCCTAAACTGAAGAATTAGGGAATTAGTAGTCAATGTCACTCTCTAGAATCAGCAATTCAGAGAGATTTTTGTTTTGTAGAATGGAGGCTGTATAGTGTCTTATTTCATAACATAGATAAATATAATTTTTACTGGCCCATATAAGGACATCAAATGTACTCCAGAAATATATACTAGTAGAAACTGGACTGAACTGGATGCATCATCTTAATAAGCAATCAAGTCAGGCTTTAGGTTTCAGCAACTGTGATTCTGGAAGTGGTCACAATATAAGATTAGAGGAATAGTTATTCGTAACCATAGTAAAGACACATACGGAGAGATGTAGAGGTGATCATACATGGTGAATGCTTAAATTTAAATAAATACTTATTACTGTAAAAGATACATTGTATTCCTTCCCTCAAAATATTCACCCTCACTCCAAGCACACTGACTCCACCTTCTTGCCACTGCTTTAAGTGGTTCTAGAAGTTGTTTTTCTGAGTGATTTTATGAAACAGACCAAAAATGGGACTGTTGCTACCAGAATCATCCAGCAGAAAGATGGGATCATAAAAAAATTGCAGTGTACCCTCACTCCCCTTATCCACCACGTCTGGCACCACGTTTTCTCTGGCCCTTCCCTAAGGTCAAAATAAGCATGAAAGATAAACATTCAAAACATTCAGGCAACCCCAAGAGTGCAGTCAAAGACACTCACGAAGGAGGACTTGCTCCAAAAATTGGCAAGAAGGAAAAATGGACAAATGTGTTAGAAGGGAAGAAGCTCATCTTGAGGTGGGTTCATGGCAACGTGTCTTTCATTGTAACAATTTCTTCATGTAAACATTCCTTACATCTATTGATCACATCTCATCTAGCAGGTTGCTTTTGTCGTGCATTGTTGGATACATTCATCCCTGTGGGGAGAGGGAGGAAGACTAAAGTACAGGTCTAAATAAAACAATTCTCATCACTGTCTATGGACCCAATCGTTTTAAAAGTGATCATGCTGATATACCAGTTAGTATTACATACCTTTGTGATTTCTGGCTGCCATATACTTCATTAAATTAATGAATGTATTTTACTTCCTGCACTAAAGTAGAAAAGAAAAAAATGTATTCTTTACTAGAAAAATAGTAAAGCAAAAGTAAGAGAAGAAAAGGGGTCAGAAATTTTTGTATAAACTTTAAAATCTCTGGCCTTAACTCCAGAGCCAAGTATCCACAGGGTGGTAGTTCCAGGACATTCTGAGGATCCAAAATCCATGGCTTCTTCTGTTCCTCATATGAAGTGGCATAGCATTTGCATATAATCTAAGTCCATTGTCTCATATACTCTGAAGCTTCTCTAGATTACTTATAGTGCCTAATAAAATGTAAATGCTACATAAATAGTCAGTAAATGGGATTATTTAGAGAATAATGATTAGAGAAATGAAACTCTCTATGCATCACAGATGCAATATTTTTCAGAGTATGCTTTATCCACAGTTAGTCAAACTTGCATAGAGGAATGAAGAGATACAGTACAAAGTACTGACAGTATTAACATTTGACTGATCAGTGTGTCTTTGCTGAAACAAAAATTTATACTCAAATATTAATTGTAAATAGATGTCTTCCTATCACTGTTCCAGCCCCTCAGCAGTCTGTGTTACAGGTTGAGTTTCCCAGAAAGATCTGAAATGAAATTTGGGATGAGAGGTATTTATTAAGTATCAAATACTGGAGGAAGATAGGTCAGGAAGCAGGATTGAGCACAAGGGGAAACCAGCTGGGATTGGGGTCAGCCCAAAGCTCCGCTAACACCCTCAAAGCCCATTAGAAAGTATTTGTGGTCAACTAGGCAGACCTTGTCACTGGATTAATGGCATCTGGCCCTGGCTTTCCACAGGTAGCAGAAACTGCTGGAGCTGACAGCTCAGGTCTTCGCTAACTTTATTCGCTGAAGTAGGACAGCAGGTACTTCTTTGAAGGGCCATCTCGGTGATGCAAGCTGTGTCTTCCACACATTGTTAATTACTCATTTGATTTAAAAAAGAAATCATTCTGCCACAGAGTCTTAGCAAACGTTTTTATTTCAGTGTAAGTTTGCAAAATTAGAACAGGAGTCTGTGAAGACCCAACACCTCAACACTTGGAACATGTTGATTAACTTAAATTAAATTTGCTGCTTTTAAGAACAGGCCATAATGTTCTCATACCTACTATTAAAAGGAATATTTAATAATCTCATGTTGTAAGTCATCTTCTAAAAGTTATGAGTAGAGAAAGAAGCTGCTCATCTTTTATACCAGGGTGATGCAATAAGCAGTTATTCCTTCCTATCTTTGGTAGTATTTAATGTTCTGCATAAAGTCATGCTGTCTACTGAATTCGTTCTGGATTACTTCTGTTTCTACGAAGATAATCTAAACTATTGCACAGCTAACCAGATTGTTTTACTGAAGTAGTCTATCCCTCAGTTTCCTCATGCATATAAAAACAGGAAACACCATGTCAATCTTTTACTTCAAAACAAATACAGGACAGCTCTATCTAGGAAGAGGGTATTAATCAGGCTGCTTAATGCAAGTGACAATGTGAAATAAAATAACTCAGTACAAAGTCAAATTGACATTTAGCAAGTGGGCTAATGGCCTTACAACTTCCATAATCGGGTATATTGGTTTATTCATCTAGCGGTTCCATTAGTTTGGAGTTTTTACCCAATCCTTTACATTCAGCTAATGCATAGTGCAAAGAAGGGACCAGATAAACAAGGCATGGTCTGACTGTGGTACACCTCAGTTTGCTATCCACAAACTTACAAGGGAGGCCAGGAAGTGTAGGCTTTCTTGTGTTCCCGGAACAATCTAATAGGATTGATAAGCACACAGTGGTCTCTGCCTCTTGGAGCATCTATTTCCAAGTGTACGTATTTCAGTCTCAGTATGTCCTAAACTCATTAAAATTTCAAAGTGTCCTCGTTATTATTTGGAAGACAAGTGTTGGGGTAAGCTAAATTCCCCAAACGAGGATTTGTGTCATAAATTTCTAATGAATTTATCTAAATAGAGAGATAGATAAAGATAAATGTTCCAGTGCACATTCCATATTTCTGATGAAGTTATCTATATTTAGCACTGAGATTGGAACTGATTTCAATGGAATTGAGTCCTACTGCTACAGCTTGGAATATGTCTTTGGTGAGGCAACAGGGCAGTTCTTCCAATGCCTTTTGCATGGTGGATCCTAGATTAAAAAATATTTGTACTTAAGTATAGAAGAATACTTTGCTTTCTCAGTTACCACATTCTTCATAAAATAAAACTCATGTGCATCTGTCTGCAATATCCCATTTAATTTTGCTTCTGTATGCTGCAAGCTCCGTAAGGCAGAAGTCATATACATTCCTCTCATTGAGCTCTCTGTGTCTTGGTCTGTCTCGGCCTTGCCAGAACTGATTCGGTCCACTTTGTCCCATCCCATATCCACCTTCAGTGCCGCCACTACTTTTGACAGTAGCTGAAAGTCAGCCATAGTGGGGGGTCTGTCTGTTCATGCTGCGGTAGCAAATATTTCCATCAAATGGGTATAAACTTATAAACTTATGAGCAATGCAGATTTATTTCTCACAGTTCTGGAGGCATAAACTGGTCCAGCATCTCAAGAAGACCTTCTTATTTAAAAATAGATCTCTTTTTACCATCAACCTCACATGACAGAAAGGGTGGAGATTTCCCTGGAGTCTCTTTAGAAAGGCACAAATTTCACCTAAGAGAGGTCCACTCTCATAGGCCAATCACTTCACTTAGTCCATTTTGTGCTGCTACAAGAGGACACTTCAGTCTGGGTAATTTATGCAAAACAGAAACTCACTTTTGATCCTTCCTGAGGCTGGCAAGTCCAAGACCAATGCATGGGCACATTTACTATCTGGTTCCGAGATTGTGCCGTATTGCTGCACCCTCAAGAGAGGCAGAATACTCATCTTCCCTTACCTGGTAGGAAGGCGATGAAGTGAATTTATTCCCTCAAATCTTTCTTGTGCTAACACTGATCCATTCCTGAAGAACCCTCCTGATCTAAATAGTTCCCTTTAGACACCTCCTAAATTTCTAATGCATGAATGTTGAAGGATACATTCAGATTGTAATGGGTTTCAGCTGCTAACACCATCACAATGGTGATTAGCATTCAGGCCACACTGATAAACATACTTGCCCCCATGCTAAGGGTATAGCCTAACCTCAGAGAAAGACTGACCAGCACCTCACTAACTGGTAGTCCGACATTCCTCAATATTTAGTGTCTTAACAAAACAACACACATATATTTCTTGCAGGTGTAATGTGCACAATACAGGCAATTTTCCTCACCCTGGGCTGCTACAATGATGCTGTGGGATTAGATTAGGCTGTCACTGGAGTTACAGATGCCTCCTCGTCACTTGAGCTTCTGTGAGCATCGCCGTAATGACCAAGCTCTACCCAAATTGACTCACTGATTTATGCCACTTCTCTTATCCGACTGGCCCAAGCAAGTCCTTAGCCACACCTAGAGTGCAGAGGGCAAGGGAATAGTCTTACCATGTACCTTCATGAGAGGTGAACCAGACCTACTTAAGAAACACATTATCAAGCAATTGCTGTAGAGCCTGGTAAGCATTTGCACGTATTTGAATAGGTAGACTCAAATGAGTTTCACCTTCATCTGATATCTGAATTTGGCCAATTGAGTTAACTTCACTATGCTTTAGTCTCTTTGACTGTCATGTGCATTATTATACTCTAAGTTGGTATAATATATATCAGTTATGCTTCCTAGGTTTTAAACACTAAGAATTTTTTTATATTTACACCAAATTCTGGATAAAAATGATGTTGTTCTTTGCAGCTAGTAGCAAGTTGCTTAGTAATTCTGGCTTGCCTGGGACCAGAGCTCATTAAGCTAGCATTGGAACTCTCAGGCAAGATCTGGCTTGTCGAAATTGCTCAATACATCTTAGTTTCTGCTACTAATATTTTAGTTTTAGCACCTCCACTAGTATTAAACGAATGAATGAGGGTAACTCACACCCACTGCCTGTGAGTTTGATCCTATTATTCACCCATTTTCCTTGAACAAACAGAAGAATGATTGAATTACCATTACCCAAGTTTCAGCTATAAAAGGAAGTGTCATTAGCAGTTGAATCTAGGAACCCTGACTTCAGACCTATTGCACTTCAGTGATGTGTAGCCTCTGCATGTACTTACCAAAGGGAATGCAGTGATATTTTTTAAATTAAGAAATCACTTTAAGTTTCACCACCCGCCTTGCTTCAATAGAGTTCTGATGCTCATATAGGATATTTGTCTTTACTTTTATGTAACAACAAATTTAAAATATCTTTCTAAAATTTAAAGGGATGGCATTGCCAATTTTTTGGCCTGGAAAGATGTGGGAAATGGCTTTTTCCATCCACATAAAACACTTCAAGAAAATGTGCTTGGTTCAGAATTGCCCAATATCTTGTAAACCTTTAAACTCACTCCAAAAAAGCCAGTGTTCTCAGCAGACTCCATCACTCTGCCTGAAGGACACAGTGTCTTCTCGCACTGCTCCACAGCAGCAGATACAGCAGGATTTTCACTTCCAATCAAGTCTATATGACAGATACGCCATAGAGAATTGTTCCAAATTTTTCTAAAAAAAAAAAAGTACAATAAAATGTGTCACCATTATCCTAATGAGAAGGAAGACATTTATTAAAGGGCTCTATTTTTAACAAAGCCCCAGCAGTTTCAATAATCTATAAGTTCAGCAACCAGGAAGTGATCTCACTGGTTGCCAGAGAGAGAATGAATCATGTTTGTTGTCCCAAGAGGACTTGTATATTTTCCAGTGTAAGAAGACATTAGTTCTTTTAATCAAACAAACACAAAAGAAAAAATTTTACTATCATTAGAATAAGGATGAAATTCTGTCTTTAGATTCAATTAAAATACATGAAAAACCGGTTCCCTTTCTTTTTCTTACTTCACCATAGCCCAAAATCTCAAGAGGAACAGGAAATACAGACTAAAACAAAGTCTATCTTCAAAGCTTTCAATGCTGTATCTGCAGCATGGGAAAGGAAGCATTTGATAAAGGAATTAAAACAGAAATCTTAGTGGATTGGGGTGGGAGAAGGGAAGTTTTGGTCCTGCCTCATTTCCGTGCAAGGTCACACTGAACTTTTCAAAGTTCATTTGATCTGCAGAATGACGTTGTAGGTGCAGAAATAAGATCTTCACATTTCTTCACACTAGAAAACTTGCCAGCGTTCATGAACAGCATTTGGATTGCTTGTGCGATCAGAATAAGACTGTTTTGAAGTTTTCTAAGGTCTCCAAAAGATCTAGAGGTCCATTAGCATATATCTTATGAACAGTCACATCTGATTCATAAAGTATAGTCTCTTGATACCTGCATAAATGACTCACATGTACAGAGATACATAGTAATGACATTTATAGCAGGATTCTCTAGGAGTAAGCATACTCACACAGGAGAAATCTTTTAATATTGCATTAAGAAGCAAGAGATATAGAAGCCTTTTCAAGGCAGCCCAGTGTCTATCCTACACTATCACTCCAACCTAAAAATTGCTTAAGTAACACTATCTATATATTTAAATATATGTAAAATCACACGCATACATATTTAATTTTATTATTTAAAAACAAACTGGAAAACTTACATTTGAACAATTATGGGCTTCATTTTTCATAGGTCTGCATGAGGGAAATTCTTGTTTCATATTTGAAAGCAGAAGGAAGCTTTCCAGTGTTACTGGACTAGAACAGAGCGGCAGACACCTCAAGGAACAGAGCAGGTACTAACATACACGTTCTCATCCCGCAATGAACGGAGAAGGCTTCTGCAGCCAGGCTCTGCTAACAAAGGTGATTAAAGTGGTGCAAGTGGCCTGTGCAAAAGGCATCATGTTCTCAGGCCAAGAACACAGAATGGACAGCAGAGAGAACTCCAGAATCCTTATCTGCCAATGGCTCATCATGTACAGCAAGAAATCGTACCTCGCTTGGTTTTATTTTTCTTAGGCATAAAAGGAGCAACACTTGCCTCTCAGAACATCTGAAAACTAACTGGACTAGTGTCCGTGAAGGACTTGGGTAAAGCGGCTGTCACACCAGGGTAGTACCCTCCCAGGGAGATCATGTCCCAAGCCCTGGAATCTGTAACTAAATCTCGTTACTTGACAAGAGCAAATTAAGGCTGCAAGTGGCATTAAGGATGCTAACTAAGGGATTTTAATAAGAGGGGATTATCACGGATCATTCAGACAAGTGTAATGGAAGCATAAATATCCTTGTATGTAGAAGAAGGATGCAGAGGAATCAATGTTATAGTGACCTTGAGTGGCCACTGCTGACTTTTCCGATGGGGAAGTTCAATATGCCAAGGATTGTAGTAGCTAACTGGGAGGTGAGAAAAGTAAAGGAATTGTTCTCCCTAAGCTCAGTGAGACCATTTTCAGATTTCTTAACCTCCAGAAATACACAACATAAATTTAATTTACCATAAACCCCTGAGTTCGTGCAATTTATTATAGAAGCAATAGGAAACAAAGACCTAAAAATAACACTTTTGACGTTAAGAAGGGTTAAGTTCTGTGTGTTATCTAAGTAAGTGTTATCTGATGTGACACTTTCGAGTGAACCTTCTTTGGAACAGTGGACAGCATATGACAGAGAAACAAGTTTCAAAGTTGAGAGAGGTTCACCAAAAATTAGGCACCAGAGAAAAAGTTATGTCTTGCCAAATCATGCCAATATCCTCTGAATACTTAAGCTCTTGATGGAAGTCCCACTTCTCAGGACATTAATGAGCTAATTATGCAAGACCATATTTTGAAGATTGAAACACATCTATGCCTTTATAAGCCTGTTTAACATTTATTACAGTTGTATGAGTTGAACTGTACTGTACCTATTTTATAGGTAAAAGAATGAGGTTCAGTGAAGTTAAGAACTTTGTCAAAACTAATACAGAAACTAAATGAGTCTCAAATTGCCTCTCATCCAAAAATCTATATGATACTACATGTATGCAGTTTTGAAGGGTACAGCATTAATTCATCCAACAAGTATTGATTACACGGTTCTTTTGTGCCCGGCATTATGTTACTGTAGTTACAATGATAAGCTAGAAAAATGAGTGCTGTGTATGCACAAATGATTTTACTGGAAATTCAACTGGGGAACAGAAATGAGAGGAAGGTGAATTCTCTGCCCTTGTAACACAGGTCAAGCTTGACTGGGGACAGATGCAAGCTAGCTTTTTCGCATCATTGCTGGAAATCTGGCAAGGGACCCATTTGGCCTGAGCTGTGATCTGATACAGGTGATAGTGATGCGGGTTCTCTGACTTACTTTGTGACACATCCACCTTGTGGACAGCTTCAGTCTGACTGAGCTGACCCTAAGAACTTTGGTGCCCTGAGAAGCCCAAACTGTCAAGTGTAGGTAGCTACTGCTTGTCATTTTGCAACAATGCTAGAAGAAGCACAGCATGTGACATGTGTCAGAAACCCAATTCAAGTGTGAACCTGGATAAATTTAAGGCTGCTACAGAAATATCTTTTTAGCACTTTGAGAAGAACCACTCCCAAAAATTGAATATCTCTTCTGGGAAGCAAAAAGCTGCCATTAGTCAATTATTTGAAGTTTATTTAAGGGGAGTGGAGAAGAAAATTGAACAGAAGACTCATAGAACAGATTCCTTTGTCCCCCCCCCCTTTCTTTTTTCTTTGTAAACGTTTTCCCAATTAATGGTGAAAGCATGAACTTCCTAGAAGAAGCAGAGATCTGGGTTTGCCTCGGGGTACTGACCTCTTGGCACCCGCCCCTTGGAATGCAAGGACACATTTCTCAGGTAAATATTTTTCAGCTGCCATAGCAGCTGCCCTCGTACTATTTTTCTGTGGTGGATCAACAGGTCAGTATCGGACTCTTCTTTCTTTTGCCTCAGTTTTCACACCGAATAGGGGCAACAGTGATCTGTGGATTTGTGAAAATTGTAAATGACTCTCAGTTACTGTGTAAGCAGTGATTGTGCAACATGGCAGGGACAGTGCTGGGCAACCACACAACTAGGAAATTACTGATGAGCAGGAGGAACTGCTGGACAAGACCTGACTGTCAAATTTATGATTATGTTTTAAACAAACAAAAAAGTTTTCTGCATGTTTAATTCCACTGATAGTGTTAAGAATTAAAGAAAATGCCTAGATGTTTCCCTTGATCCTGTTATGCTATATGATCATTTAACTTTCAAAAGTATTTTACACAATTGCCATGAGAGGTTAATTTCCTTACACCTAAGCCATTCTCCTTCACTTAGGAGAATTCACAGTGATAATATCGGGTGCATTTGCTCCCGATTAGGCTATTTGTGTACTAGTAAGAAAAAGAGAGCCTCAGTTGCAACTTATAAACACTTGGAATTGACTCTCCTAATTTTCCACTATTGTAGATTGTTATGACATCAGTGACTTGAGCTACATTCAAAACTAAACATAAAACTGTAAAGCTTTATGTCTTGTTTTCTGCCTATAAGTGTGTCGCCAGGATGACCATTATTAAAAACATTTTGCTTTTGTATGATGCTTAAGACTAGCACAATCTATGTCCCTAGTGGTCTCCCATTTACAAGACTTGGTCTCTGCAAATGGCATCACCTGCACCTGACTCAGTCTTTTGACTGCAAACCAGCACTCTCCACCAGGGGAAGAAGAGTTGGCCTGATGTCAGATTCTGAATTAGTTTGTGTTTGGCACATGAACAGAGTTATTTTTAAAAGGAAGATGATCGTTGAGGACATAGATAAGTCTGGGTGTTCTGCTGAGGAAGAGTAACTACAAGTTACCCACAAGAAGCCCATAACCAGGAAACACCATCTACAAAAATTCCTGACCAGGCTTGGGGGTGCTGAATATACTTCTCTGAAGATTAGCATTACTATCTCACTACATGGAAGGTCAAATATAAACAAATCAACATTTTCCTTGGATAAGAACACGTCTATCTGTTCCCATCCCCAACCAGATATTCAGCAAAAACTTAACTTAGGTTTTTTTTGAGTATTAAATATAATATACAAACTCCATGCTACTCAGTTCATTTTATATGACTCATTCTAAAATGTCTTTTCTATAGTTACAGGTAATGAACAGCATCTGTATTCAATAAGCTACCAAATTAATGTAATCATTATTGACAGTAACGGATTAAAGTCCTTGATTTTGAAAAGCAAAATATAAATGTATATAAAACTAGAATAGAGAGAATTTTCTATAAACAGTAGTTAAAATCAGATTCTGCCAAACATCTTCAATCAGCATTAAAATGACAAAGCAGTGACCTTCACCACTCCTCTGTTCTGCCACAGGTAGAATTTTCTCACCCAGAAACACACCCACACACACCCACACCCACACACACACACACACACACACACACACCCCAACTCATGAACACACATAAAACCAATATTTTATGATGCTCTTACAAAGCTCTACAAGGCTTTGAACCTATGGCATATTCACATTAGCAGGTACAGTGCAAGGTGCGAGCCCATAGAATAATTAGATAACAGATTAAACAGACCCCAACAGCACTAATACCTAATCAGAGATATGTCAAAGTGAAATGCAGCCAAAGATGTCATATGACAGACTGACCTTAATCATATGGCATATATTCAAAAAGTTAAATTTGAATGGCACATATTTCCAGCTTCTTTTTGTTATTGCTTCTGTTGAATAAAACCATCAATTAACTGCAGTCTTTTCCCAAGATATGCTGGGGCTTGGAATCATTTCTATTTAAATTCTTTAGATGCTCTCTGAAGTTTGGATTATTCAGTGAAAGACATTTTTCTACCATACAATGTAATTTTATTAAATCAAGTGACATTACAGAGAATGTGCTAAGACTTAATTACATATATGTTTACTTAATAATAATGAGACATTCATGGATGAACACTAGGGATAGAGATGAAACTTTCTAAGAACTAATTCAGTTTGAGCAGGAATTTGAAAAAAAATTGATTTTAACTTACAAAAGTAATGTATGAAAGTAAAACTAGTCAGATGATACTTAAAAGTACAAAGTAACTGAAAATAATCTAGAGTAAGAACAAAGACTAAAACACTAAATATGTTTTAGTGTACATTACTTCATAATAAAAAGCAAACTTTTCCACATTGTTCTGGACATTATGATGTATCTCGCTTTAACCGGGTTCAGAGGAATCACACACAATTGTGTACTTTTACAATTATGTCTAAATGGGAAGGTTGCCAAATGGTTTTAAGGACAAGTAATCACTTAACTGCTCTTTTTGTAGAAGAGGAAGAGAATCAGTATGGTTGGGTAATGGTTCAGATCTAAAAAGTCCAAAAGTGCAATGTATTCTGAGGATGGGGACTCTGGAATATCACTGAATCATGGTGATGTTATACTTACCAATGGCTTAGTCCATTGATGGATTTATAGCTGGGTCTGCTACTAGGAGGTGGGACCCAGCTGGGAGTACTCACTGGGGGGCTGACCCAGAAGGATGCTTTCTTACGCTTCTCGCTCTGCATCCCAGAGATTGAAACGAGCAACTTTGCTCTACCATGTCCTCCCACCGCGATGTTTCTGGCTGGGAGCCAGCTAACCATGGACTGAAACCCCCAAAACTATGAGCCAGTTAAACATCTCCTGATTTATGTTGAAGTGTCTAGCATTTTGTCACAGTGACAGGAAAATAACTAATACAAATACAGAAAAGAGTAAATATAAGATACACCCATTTATAAATCTATCAACAACCTCAGGAAGGAATTCTACTCAATGATAACAAGGCTGCAAAATATCCCAATAAATGAAAATGAACAAAGCATGCTTTAGTGTACATCGAACACTGTGTCCCATCAGTGTCCACACAAGATAAGATTTCTCACAGATTTCTCTCTTTTGTATGTCTTGGGTTTCAATGGATTCAAACAAAAAGTATGACAGTGAATCTTGTAAAACTACATTATCAATAACAGTTTACAGAATAAAATGTCCACATGGTAGGGTAAAATATATCTCCCAAAGTTACATCTCAGTGCTAGGAGTGTGTGAATATACATTATCTCACATCTACAAAAGATAGTTTGTAGATGTAATTAGATAATCTTGACATTTGGAAATTGTTCTGCAGGAGGGTGGGCCCAGCATAATCTGAAGAATTCTTATAACAGACAGGCAAGAAGGTTGGAAAGAAAAAATTGAAGTTGGAAACAAAGGTTGAGCAGAAGTCCTTTGAAAACAGAGTAAGGGGCTCAAAGTAGAGCAATGTAAGTGCTTCTTAGAAATTGGATAAAGCAAGAGAACAGATTTTAGAAGAAACCTAACACATAGTAACTTGCAGATAACTTGGTACTGGCCCAAGGTCTGTTGAAAACTTTGATTCCCAAAAGATACGATTAATATATGTTGTTTTGAATAATGAAGTTTGTAGAAGTCTGACAGGAGCAATAGGAAACTAACACATTTTTGTTGATGCTTTCTTTTGTGCTTCATTTTAATATTGCTTTTGCTACTGGTGTTTTTCTACAGTAGTCAACCTAAGATACCGGAAAGTACATGACAAATGTCCAGGGTTAAACCTCAGTCTCCCTCTCTCTCTCCCTTTCCCTCTTTGTGTTTCTCCCTCTCTGTGTCTTTCTCTCCCCCCTCCTACTTTCACTCCCTTTTTCCCTCCTTCTTTCTCTTTGTTGTACTGCAGATAAAATGCACAGTCCCACGCATGCTAGGAAAGCTCTCACCACTGACTACACACCCCAGCCATTGCTGTTCTCTTTCTCCATAGGTTTTCACTTTTGTGAAATGAAACACATCTATTAAAATATCTCTAAAAGGGTATCGTGATCAGAAATGATGATCATTGAATGCAGTAAGTGACTATTTGGTATAGGCAGTCTTTGGCTTCTCTACTGCCTTTGTGATGGGTGGCAGGACTGCATAGACATTATGATATAATACAGAAGTTATCAAAATAAAGAGCAAGTGAACTATACACAGATTAGCAAATTTCTAATGCCTCATGCTGCAATCCCTCTGAATTAGTGTAAAGCAAGGAAGTAAATGATCAATTCATGGTCTTCCTTGAAATGCATGGCCCCTAAATTTAAGCTTTTGCCAGGTGTTATATTTTCCAATGTAGCAGAGTCAATATTCTCAGTGATATTAAATTGTTCAGATGTGCTGAATATGTTCAACTTAAATGGGGAGAGATTAAGTTCTAGATATTACCTTTATAACAAAAGTACATGAGAATGTGTATCACTACCAAAGTATTAGATTATTCCATAAACAAATAGTAAACTTCTTCACTCAAACAACCCAAACCACCACTCCAGTAACCTCCGTCCAGTACACTCACCAGTGTGCTGCTTGCGTGGCTTAAATGAACTGGTTTAAGAAAAGTATCAAAAATTTTCAGAACGAGAGAAATTTTCTTAGCCAATGAGGCAATACAGACTTCTTTAAGCTGGTCAGTGTATGTGAATTCTGTTTCTTAGCTCATGGGCTCATCCAAAAGCATTTGATAAGAGACTGACATCCTTTGTGCTGTAGAACGTTCAGCAAATTTTCGGCTATGCCTTCCACACTCCTCACTCTAAGCCCACCCTTTCCTATGCTTAGACGCCAGCCTGCCATTTCATTCATTGTCCCTTATCCTGCCTTTCAGGTCACCCGTTGACAGAGGATGAGAATTACCTTGCTCCTTCCCCCCTGTTTCTTATACAAAAGTAGAATTGGTGAAAGGGCAGAGGAGGGAGGATTGACGGTGGGACAAAGGTCCTCAGAAGCCAGTTATGAAAGAACTGTGATTAATAACATATTATATCATCTGAGTAGAGCTCTGCTTTCAGGAGATGAAGTCCAGATTTACCTTTCTGTCAATTCATGATGGTGGAAGAAAGAAAGATCAACAAAGAGGTTCAGAAGTAGGAGAGGAAGAGACAGGAGAATCTGGGTTAATCAGTTTGTGTTATTGAAGTTTGAGGAACAAAATGTCAAAATCTGTGGGAGTAGTAAAGTATCTGGCTCAGGAATCTACCTGCAGATACAGATAGTGTAGTAATTGTTGTGATTGGGAATGAAGAAAGTTTCTCTCAGACTGTGGCACTAGATTGCCTAGGGTCAAATCTCAGACATCAGGCTTTATGAAGCCCGCCAGTGGATTTTCCTACACACTGAGGTTACAAGACCACTATTCTATGGAGAGAAGAGGAAGAGGTGAACAAAATGTACACAGTTGGCTGATGGCAGGAAGCATGGGGATTTGGGAGGAGAGAGGATTGTAACTAGTAGATACTATATGACGTACAAAATAATGCTTAGTACATAAATTAAAATAATATCCAATTACATATTGAAGGTATGTTTTATATTTTTATGTATATGGGTAACATAAATCTATGGCTTAGATAGACTGAACAATTATGAAGCAGAGTAAATTTAAATTCAGAAGTCTTTAATTTGAGATCTGGCTTGCCACTTATTTATTGTCATTTATTGATCTTGGCAAATCAGATGTAAGTTTAAAGGAATTCATGTGTAGAAGATTTTATGGACTACCTAAAAGAGCCACATGAAATGATAGATGATTATCTTCCTTATACTATTACATTTTAAACTATTAAAATAAATGTAGCCCTCCAAAAACATATTTTACCCAATTGTACATAAGAACAAGATTTACTGAAAAGTAAAGTGGAAGAGATTTCAAACACTAGCAAGCACTATAAGTGCTGCACAAGAACATATCCCTGTCTGAGTATTTCTACAGATGTTAGAATAATTGGTTGAATAATTAGTAACTGGTGGAAAAATTGGTAGAATAAAAGGTAGACTAATTCAGCAGATAATTGAAGATATTTTGTAGTGTTATATGCTATAGATTTTAAAGTCTAATGAAAATTCTCTCTTCTCAGAGGTTCAGAGAGGCAACTTCTGAAGCAGCATCCAAGAGCTGATGGGCCAGGTGCCCGAGAGTCCCTCTAAATAATTGAGTGCCTGTGGTCTAGCTCCAGAAGGCACAATTATGTACTCCAGAAAGGCACTGATTTGCCAAATCTTGTTACACTCTCAAGAGTTATCCACTTCACTTAATAAAGCTCCCTTAATGGAAAGAGAAAGAACATTCTAATCATTTATCAATACATATTTTCTTAAATACCATACCTGGTAGCCCTTGCAATTGGATATTGAACATAATAACTGAGATATTTTTAAAAGTCAGTTAGCCCTAACCATGTACACTTTGAGCAGGAGCCTTAACCCACCACTGCCCAACCGTCACCCTGCACTCCTGTAGACTGGAGTCCCCTATGGGAACTTTCCAAAGGTTTTTAACGTACTTGTAGAAGAACAAGAGAAAGAAAAAGGAAGAATATTATAAGTCTACAGGATGGAGACCAGGGAACTTGGAAGCTGCTGTCATAGATAGTACATCTTTTGGTAAATTATAATAATGAAAGTGACATTGATAATAATTAATGACACTTAAGTTTATGTCATTATGATTCAACTATGTTGAATGATTTATATTATATATATATATATATATATAATTTATGGATATAACAACTTTTA
The DNA here is from genome assembly GCA_004027595.1 of Dinomys branickii. Taxonomy (NCBI): domain Eukaryota; kingdom Metazoa; phylum Chordata; class Mammalia; order Rodentia; family Dinomyidae; genus Dinomys; species Dinomys branickii. Next base: position 64,362 of record PVLD010008290.1, on the reverse strand, counting down.
TATATGGTATTATTTGTTCCATTTAAGCTTTATGTCATTATGCTTATATTACAGAAGCTATGTTGAATAATTTTAATGTATATTTATATATATATATATACACACACACACACACTTCTACTTATTTATTCTAATAATTCCATTCAAAAATGACAGAGGAGCTGTGCAGAAAGATACAGTAACTTGTTGAAGGTTCCCCAGTAGTAAAAGACAGTATGATTTTAGCTTAGACAGTTGGAACACAGAGTAAATATTTGGCTTTTTCATATACATCCTACTCACACTTAGTGGGAAATATTTAGAATTTGTAAAGTCTTCATAATGTTCTTTCATGTTGGTCCAATTAGGCAGTTAGGCAGCTGGTCACAAAAAGATCAATAGTCTAATTCCATAATTAAATTGTGAGCTTTCCGGGCTCAGAAATATGCTGCACTCTAGAGTATGTTTTCAAAGTGAGTGTATACTAAAAGAAAATAAAAGACAGATGGTTAAATACAACACAGGGATACACTATATGTATATGAATTTGGGAAAATGAATGCAATTATTACATATTGTGAACATAGACCAATCCAAAACATTGTGCCTATTCTATAGCTCTGTACTTCCAGGACTGGTGAGAGATACATAGAACAAAAAAAAGATTGCACTTATAGGACTAAAATATTACGAGCCACCAAGAAAATATTATTTAAACTGTTTGTTCAAATATAACATGAAAAAAAAGAAAAAAAAAGGAAAAAAAAAGAAAAAAAAACAAATATAACATGAAGCAGTAGGTTGACAGGGTACTCTTGGATTGCTGGAGGTGTAATTGGCATATCTCATCTGGAATGAGAAAGGGAAGCACTCTGAGTTCAAAAAACCTCAATCCACCTGTAGGCCCCTGGTGTTTAGAGATATTACTCTGCCAGTATTTGAAGACAGGTTGGTTTTCAGACGTGGTGTCATAGCCACAGATGATTCCCTTACAAGGGTTTTCTTTATTGCAGGCATTATGTTAAAGTACTTCACATGCATTATCTTATTTTAACCTCACAGTAAGCCTGTTGAGTTCATTTCAAAGATTTGGAGAAATGGAGAAAGAATTACTAGATGGCTTGTCCAACTTTATATCACCAGTAAATGGCAGGGTCAGGTTTCCAGGCATCCTGAGGGTTACCTGCCTGGACTGAGTGTGTATGCCACAACCTGTAACGTATCATAAGGTTGAGGTACACATTAGGAGTCAGGGGCTCTGCTTCGGTCTCCCGTCTGCCACCCACCTGTCAGGAAATGGCATGCAAGTTACCTGCCTCCTGTATGCAGATGTGGACAGCGTCTGCCCAGTGTCTCACTGCATGAGAGAGCTTCTTCACATGGTTAGACTTTCAAACATACTTTCAATTTAAGCCAAATGGAATTATCTTGGCCTTTATTAAACATGATGAGACTTGATTTACATATTATAGAAAAGAGTGCTACTTTAGTTAAGTGAAGGTAAGGTGGGGAGCTTACTCTCGCAAAGGGAAAGCACAAATGTGTAGAATCATGCTGGTAGCCCCTTTTCCAAAATACTGAGGACGACCAGAGTTTATTGTGCATATCTGATGAATGGCAAACAAAGCAACTCAGATTTAACTTGTAGACCGAGTGAAAACACTAAAGATTTTTCAGCATAGAGGTTGTGCCCTGTGCAATTACTTTGTTCACAGGACTGGCTAGAAAAAACCCGGAGATGGAAATAGTGAAGCCAGGCAGACCAAAAGACTACTTTATTAGGTGAGCTATGAAATGCTTGATGGAGACTGCACGGTTGTGAGAGCCCTACAGAGATTATCAAGGTGGATCAGCTCCCTCCGGTGAAATAAAGGAAGCGATAAAGATGAGTAGAGCTGGGCTGGAGGTACAGCTCAGTGGGCTAAGTGCTTGCCGCTGAGCACTAGGGCCCTGAGTTCGATCCCCGGTCCCGGAAAAAAAAAAAAGATGAGTAGAGTATTTTGAACCTGAGTTCCTGGAAAAAAAGATAAAATGGTGGAACTTCAGACTAGAATTTTCCACAAGAAAGAAGGACAATGATAGAAATGAAGTATGTAGGAAGTAAACAGCCAGTTGACTGTGGAGAATCAAATCCCATGGAGAAGGCCCAGGTCCCAGGGAAAATGATGAGGAGCTTTCTGGGTGTTGGTATAATGGGCAGATAGAGCAGCAGAGCTTCCAAGCCAGCCGGAGGAATGACTGGGGTTAGTAAGCTGTTCAGCGAGTCTATTTGGGAGCTTAAAGGCAGACTAATTCCGTAAGAGGTAGAGAAAAACAGGGTCCTGATTATAAAGACTCATGAATTAAAAATCACCATATATATATGTGTGTGTGTGTGTGTGTGTGTGTGTGTGTGTACATGTATAAAAAATGTAACCATACATGTATAAAAAATGTCCAAGGAGAGTGATTGGAAGAAAAACATTTCAAAGTATCTACAAGACTCCTATTTATACCACCTTTTAAAATACCCATTTCTTTCCTCAAAATCTAAATAAAAGCTACCTTCTATAGAAGAATATATTGTTAGAAATATCTTCCATACCTCAATGCTTCTGTTTTTCCAAACGAATAATTTCCCTTCTATCTGTTTTGGTATCATTTTTTCCATAATTTTCTTCATCATCTCATTTTGCTTCCAGAAACATGTTCTCAAGTGACTGGTTACATAATAAATGCTCTATGGATGCTACCCAGCTCCTGGTTATGTGCAGAAATGCTGAGCTGTAATGTTGCTACCGACTCTAATATTTCTAATGCCTCTTGGAATTACACCAACATTAACCATTTATAAAGTAACAACTGCTACTCAATATGGAGAAATGCAATAGCTTTTCACTGCCTGCCAAAACAACAGGCCATTCTGAGATCATTTTTCTTTTGGGGGAGTCTGGGAGAATACAATATTGAGATCCATGATCAGTTGCCAACTGCAGACTGGTGGTAGTTGGTTTTTTATTTTTTCCTAAATGATTTTATTATATTGAGGATTTACCTCAGGACAAAATGTTCTCCAGAGACTAATATGTGAATAAATATATTTTCATTTGATGACCCTTCACCCCATTTTATCAGCCAGTGTTTAGGTAGTGCTTACTAATACTTGATGAGAAAATGTAAAATTTGCTGCAAAGCAAAATGGTGGATCAATTTCTTTATAATTTGGAAGATACAAAAATGAATGAGACCTGAGTAATAGGTCCAAGCCCCTAAATTCTCATCTTTATTATTTGAACCAGACACAAGGCTAACCCAGAATATGAATGAGCTCTGCCATGCATGCTAGAATAGTAAATCCCATTTCCCAATGGTTTGGTCCATTTCTACGTTGTATGGAATGTAGGGTTCTGCATACTACCTATAGTTATAGATAAGGGCAACTAAGTATTTAGAAATTTTATTAGCTTTGAGCTAAATAGTCCCAGGTAATTGCACCCTTAGATAGATTTAATGTTGCCTTTTGCAAGCCCAAAGAATTTAGGAGCAACGTGTTAACTAGTTCTTCAGTAGAGGAAGGAGTTGTCTAAATTTAAAGTTAGCCATCAGATTCCGTAACCTAGTGGCTCCTTGCAAACTTTGAGCAAACAAACAAAACCCGACAGTATTAGCAGTTCTGAGGAAGAAGAAGCGGTTGATTCAGATTACATTCTGTCAAAAACATTCCTAAAACATAACCTTGTTGGTTCAATTGTTCAATGATAATTCTTATTGTTTAATCAATACACGGACCTATTTGGTATTTATGGAGTTGAATACAATACCACTTTCTGGGAGCACCCAATACGAAGAATATGCTTTATATTCTTTAGAAGTTACAGAAACAAAGAAAAATTTCCTCGTGGAAGAATTTAAGTGTGATTCCATCAGAAAATTAGAACCTTGTTTGGTGAGAAGAAATAAAATTCTAGAAAAAAAGAGGAACAATACGTATAAAGAACTAGAAATTGCTTTGTTTTATATATTTAAAGTTACAGAATAGAACCCACCAAAATGAAACACCCAATCCAAAAATGGGCAAGTGAAATGAATAGACACTTCACAGAAGAAGTACAAACGGCCAATAAACGTATGAAAAAATCTTCAACATGGCTGGGCATTAGAAAAGTGCTCATTAAAGCAGCACTGAGATTCCAACCTATCCCAACAAGACTAGACCTCATCAGGAAATCAAATAATATGTCTTAACTCTGTTTGTCACACCCAGGTTCCCCTCTGGAATATAAACATTATGTACTGTACACATATATAGTAAAATATAAAATTTCAAAAATCACTCACACAAAAGAAAAAATTATATAATAAATGTTGGCAAGGCTATTGGGAAAAAGGCAGCCTAGAACAACACCGATGAAAGTGTACACTAGTAGAATCATTAGGTAAATCAGTGAACAGATTCCTTAAAAAGTTAAAACTAGAAATTCCACTAGACCTAGTTACTCCCCTTTTAGGTATCTTCTCGACAGGGTTGAAGACATCCTTTTACAGTGATGCACCATGCCCATGTTGATAAAGGCACAATTCCTGATAGCTAAATCTCAGTAACAGCCTATATGTCCATCAGTGGATACATGGATGAAGAAAACGTAATATTTGTATACAAAGGGGTAACACTCTGCCATAGGGAAAGATAAACTAGAGTCATTTGTAAGAGAGCAGATGCACCTTGAGAATATTATGTTAAGTGACATCAATGAGACACACAGCTTAAGTGTGGCCTGCTGTCTCTTATATGAGGAACCCAAATCATAAGTAAAGAGCAAAGTAAAAAATAGATCATTGTCAGTAGGGGAATAGACAAATGAGAAGCAGATCAAGAAATGGAGGCAGAGGGAAGGAGAGGAGGAAAGAGGATGTGAAAAATTAAAGCGTGTTATGTACACGTACCAACTCCACACAAGGAACGGAAACATGATGTACGCAAGTATGACATGAATAAAAATAGTTAAAACCTCACAAATAGAAAAACAGAAGGTTGTAGATGAGTGTCAAGAAAATATCAAGAAGACTAAAATTTTAGAACACCTGAAATGAGAGGATACAATCACCCTATTTTAAAATTATTATACAAATAAAAAAGATATTAAAACTTGTTTTCCTGAAGAAATGTCTATCATGTGGCAAACAACTGGTCTCTTTTGCTTTGCCTGCATTGCAATGCAAAATTTTAATAAAATACTGTTAAAACATCTATTTCTCACAAGTCCAGAAACCCAACCTTGAAGTTTAGCTTCATTATCAAAAGGCCTATAGTTTAAATCAGTCCAAATAGAGTCAAATTTAAAACACGTGCCTGAGGAAGAACCTGTATCAGAAGGAAACACTTAAGTTATTCTTTTATTAAAAAATAAATCCTTCATAAATTTGACTACATAAGACAGAAAATTAAATAGTCTTAGATTCTCTTGCGATATTGATTCAGTGATATGCCTGAGCACTTTCTCTAGCATCTTGGTTCGACAACCCCCACAGTTGGTTCAGGCTGAAAAGCAGCAGAACCGTGACAAATCCCCTGCTCACTCCCTAGTACACAGAATTTTTACAGGGATACGAGATACTGGTGTGTTGAATAAACAGATGCCATCTATATGTGATTGTGTATTACTAAAATCCTGAATGAATTTTATACAACTGCATTGGCAGGAGTGAAATGATGACTCAGCAAAAACGTCTAAGTCTTATTATGATAAAAAGGGACTTCAAAGGGCGACTAAGGTGACAGTCTTTGAAATGGAGAGTATTGTGAATTACCTTGATAGGCCCCATCCAACCACATGAGTTCCTAAAATGGGAAAGGATGCCAAAATATTAATATGGCAGCAGGAGAAAGATTGTATGTCTCACCGGTATTCTGAGATGTGGAAGCCACACCCAAAGATGCCAGGGAGCCCTCAGAGGGCCAAGGGCAGCCCCAGCCCACAGCCAGAAAGGAAAGCCAGACTTCAGTTCTCCAGTTGCATGGAAATGAATGCTGCCAATCCCTGAATGAACAAGAAAAGGTTCTTACTCCTAGAGACCGTATAATGGAACACAGTCTCTTGACCCTCCAAACGTTTTAACTGAGTGAGACTTGGGTCAGACTTTGACATGTAAAACTGTGAGATGCATGTATGGTAAGCCCCTAAGTTAGTGGTGCTTTCTTAAAGCATCCCAGAATACCAATACATCACTAAAATGTGTGGCAAAAATAACAGTTCTACTGACATTCCTGAAAGGGTGGGGAGAGGCAAGTTTTTTAAGAAAACCTTCACTGAAATGAAGTTTCAAGTGTCTGCTAAAAATGAAGAAATGTATAGAAAAATGGAACCAGGTTTCGAGGTGCTAGCATTGCTCCCCAAGATGAGTTCACAGAGAAGAATCTGAGGAATGGTCTTTGACTAACATACGTGGCTGTGTAGGGAAGGAATTGGAGTTAGATCTGGGTTAGAAATATGTTCTGTGAGATGCACATAAAAGATGGGAAATTCCTCCAGGATCTGTAGTGATTTCATTTTATCTTTTATTCATTTAAATGGTTTGATCAATCTTTCATTCTTACATCTGGTCATCTGAGCAACTTCGCTAGGGATAAAAATATGTAATATAACAGCCACTGATAACTCCTACCATTTTGTTCTGAAACGCTGTACCATTTTTATTGTTTCTGCTTTGTTTTGGTTTTTTTTTGTCCATGTTGTTTCTAGGTTGCTATTGTTCTTTTTCATTATTCCATTTAAAATTTAAAACATGAAAAAATTGAGCTATCGAAGGAAATTCTCATTGCAAACTATCTTAACAGAGCAATTATTTGAGTTTCTCTGCCACCCAACCAAGGCTGTCGTTATTTCATCTTACTGTCCTTCCATGTACAGTATTACCAATATCAACAGCCACAACCACAAAAGTAAGAAGCAAGGACAAGATTGGTTTAGGACGGGAAGCCACAGAGTTGGATGAGGAAGCCTGCAGAGAGTGTCTGCACACTGGAGACTGAAGGATTCAGTCCAAGGTCTGGAGCTCACTTCAGTGTCCATGGAAGTCCGTATCAGAAGGCCAATGAGTCCGTGACAGAAGGCTGCTGAGTCTACACTGGAAAGCTGAAAGATCCAAGGCAAAAGCCAAACAGTGCACTAGAATCCAGGGGACCACAGATGTCCAAGTTGAAGATGAAAACTGGGGCTTCTCTGAAGAACAGAAGACCCTCCATCTTTCCTCATTTCCCTTTTATATCGTCTAGGTGATGATCCACCCTAGGGTGTAGAATTGCTGAGCCAAGTTATTTAACCTTCTAAATTTCTCAGGTTGACACCATCAATCAACCACTATACAATGCTTATTGATTGTTAAATACCATGTAATATACTTAGGGCTTGATTTATGATTTATATTCTCATCTTTAATAGCAAACCTCATTTAATATGGATTAACTGAGGCTTAGAGAGGTTTCATGAATTTCTACTAGAACACTGAAGTAACCGGTGACGAATGTAGTGTTCGCATCTCGGCAGTGAACCTTGAGAATCCATAGTGTTAGCCATTGTATATATTGCTGCAGATAAGCATTTCATTTTTCCTGCCTGGAAAATATTTCATTAATGTCTATTATATGCTTCTGCATACTGGCTTGTGTAAAATCAACTATTTTAAAAATGAAACTGAAAAATAGGTTGCTATTTAGTCAGCAAAAAAGGCATATAATGACCACAGCGTGATTCACCCGCAAATTGTAAACATATTGTGGCCAAAAACTCCAGCTGGCTATAAAAAAAGATGATTCAAGGGTCAAATATAAACCTAAGCTAAGTTGCATCTGAAAGGAAAAGAATGCTTGGCATTTGTGCAACTTTAGAGACTGCTGTACCCGCAGTTTTGTGTGCAGTGAGGAACAGCTGAGGCTCTTGCTATTTAGCAGGTTAATAAACTGCTTCTACATTATTATGCTGAAGCACCTTCCTTGGCTCTCATAATTTTCCATATGTTTTCAAAATGATGGCTAGAAGTAAACTGGACATCTGAGAAGGATTTAAGGTAGTATACAAGTTAAAAAAAAAAAAGGAGTGAGAAACCCTGGGGTTGAGAATTGAGAAGTGGTATGTCCTAATTGGCTGCAGTTCTCAAAGAAATATGTGGTTAGCTTTTTGCTGTTCTGACAAAATACCTGATGCACACAATGGAAAGGACAAAAGGTATGTGTTGACTAACAGTTTCCAAGGGTCAGTCCATGGACAGCTGGCTCCATTGCTGTTAGGCCTGTGCTGAGACACAGACCTCACGCCAGAAGGGCAGGGCTGGGGAAAGCTGCTCATCTCAGGGCAACTAGGAAGCAGGGAGAAAAGCAAGGAGCCAGAGAAGAAGGGGCAAAGGATGAGGTACGGTCTGGTCCCCGAGGTGATATCCCTATGACCAAATCTCTTCAGTTAGGCCTGACGGCCTAAGTTTCTATTACCTCTCAATAATGCTATCAAGTTATGATCTCATCAGTGGATTAATGACATTATGATGCAATAATCACCCAATGACTGCAGGTCGCTAAGTTAGGCAGAGAATGACAGGCAGTTAGAAAGGGATCAGGCCCAAGACAGAGTTAAAACAGAGATGAGGCAAACCAGGTCTAGGGCTAGGTTGATAAAATAGGTCCCAAGATTGAGACAGAATGGCCGGGCCTGACCACCTTCCCGGAGATTAAACAACAGTCCCAAACTGTGCTGTAACTCACTCCATCTGGTCTAGGAAGCATAGATAGTATCACAAACCTGCAGAAACAACTTAAAAACATAGACAGATGACTCAAACATGCTGACCCTCACTCCTACCCCCACTGGAAAGGCCTTTGTTCTTCTCTGTGCTTTATACCTTGTTTCCCTATTAGATAAGTATTAGCTAAGTGATTATATTTATAATCCTATAGGTTGATTAGAGTTTGACCCAAGGTAACTGTGATGTGATTTTATCATATCAATACTGTTAGGTTTGGTACAAGGACGAGACAGAACAGTAAAAAGAGCCTTTACTGTAGGGCACAAGAAGGCTGCTTAGAGGGACGTGAAGACCTTTTGCTCCACATAGCAGAAACAACGGCCATAAAGGCCAAGGATGGGGGTAGGGTTTAGGGGGTGGTCTGGATGATGTGGCAGATAGCAGTTGGGCAGAGGCAGAAAATGGAAATAGGAAGTTGTAACCAGGAAATAGGAAGTTCTAACCAGGCCAGGGGTGAAAAAAAGGTGGGGCTTAGCACATAGTGTCTCTGAGTCAGGCCGTATTGGTTTGTTGCCATGGTGACTTGGTCAGACATTTTGTATGGGCAGAAACCCATCAAAAACCACCTATACAGCTGGGCATTGTGGCATACGCCTGTAATCCCAGTACTTGGGAGGCTGAGTAAGGAGGATTGCCCTGAGTTCAAGGACAGTCCACTTTAGGGAGCCCTCTTGCCTCTCAGGAGCTTTCTCTTAGTAAACTTCTCCTACTCTTAACCACCTTTGTCCTCATGCCCATTCATCAGAGTATTGAGGCAATTCCTGCCTTGGAACATAAGCACTTTTTCAAAGCCCTACCTCTCAACATAAGAGACTTTGCAGGGACATTTTACACACTGACTTTAGCAAAAAGCAATCAGTAATCTCACTGCACACTCTGTAATATGTGGCACTTTGCTGAAATCCAAAATCGAATTAATTTTTGAAAGTTAATACTTTCAGCTTTTCAGTGATCTAATTAAGCACAAATTAGCAGAATCATAAATGTCAATGCTCTCAAACAAAACCTATCTATTGTTATTGAAGGGAAGAAAATCATGGCACATCCTAGAAGAAATAAAAGGTAATGAGCCAATCATTAGAGTAAATTGCTTTTTAATGACAAAAACAAATTCGATGAAAAATGGAAAGAATGTAGCTATTTATGGCTCATTGGTAGCTCCTAAAAAATGTCATAGGTCATCATTAAGTCACCTCTACTGGAATGCTAACATTCTCCTGAGAGATTAAATTTCCGTCATTGTTTTTATTTCATTGAATTTGATTTTAACCTTGCTTTTGTTCAGGGAATATATGTATGTAGTATATAAGAATTCATCTAGAGAGCCCTCTTATCTTCATTTAGGATGCTTAATTATTTTCCCCTTTGAGGCTACACTGTTTTGTTTTGTATCTCTTCAGTTAATTAGGTGTTTACACATCTATAAATCTAGTTATCCATATACCTAACAGTTTTCATGGGTTTGCTACTATAGAAAGTCATCACTGAGAAAAAATGGATAGAAATTTGCTTTGCTGTAGCCAAATTGAAGGAAAGCTGGAGAAGTTGTTTTGTCTTGTCTTGTTTTATTTTGTTTTGTTTTTCTGTACCAGGAGTCAAACTCAGGACCTTGTGCTTGCCGGTCAGGCTCTTATGCCACTGAGTTATATCCTGGCCCCAAATTGAAGGAAAGTATTAAAAATCAATTTCTTTAAAAGAGAGTTTTATTCTGCTATGAACTACAAAAGACAGCGAATGCAGTGTGTTTTATTATTGCTATGTAGCCTGTTCAGCCGGGAAGAGGTACTTACTGTATGGGTGTTAACAGTCATAGCAGAGAAGCCAGGATTCACTGATCAGCTGGCTGGGGGCCTCAGCTGCTTCAAGTGGAGAATGAAACATCAACATCTCAGTGCAGGCAAGATGCTCGACACAGTGCTTTGCACATGTTGAGAACTCAAAGTTTAAAATTAAGCAGTAAACCCATCAAGAAGAGGAGAAAAAGAGGGTAAAGATAGCTGTGTGTATGACTGCATGTGTGAAAGCAAGTTTACACTTAAAATCGAAATGCTTTGGAATAACACTTTTGTCGTTTGTCTGTTTGTTTTGAGACAGAGTCTCCCTATGTAGTGCAGACCTTGAACTCACTACATAGCCGAGGCCACCCTTTAACAGTGGTTCTTCTGCCTCAGCCTCCTGACCGCTGAGATTCAAGTCATGTACCACCATACCCAGCTAAAACAAACTGTGAAATTATGTTCAGCATTGGCCTTTGGAATAGGAGAGTACATATTTATCTTTAACCTTAAAAAACAAAGCATTTGGAAGCTCATTTACTCAACCGGAGGTTGACATTTAAAAAGCTTCAAATACAACAGGTCTTCTTTCTTTTAGTTGTAGGTTGACATACTAGATAAAGTCATATTAGAGACTCAAAATTTCAAGGACATAGAGTCTAAGTAATAGGTCAAGAGAGTACTTTTCCTTATGGCACTCGCTTTTGCCCTGAGATTCAGCGAGGCTGTTGCTACTCGTTTCTTCTTAAGATATTTTTGTAATTCTTAGCATCTCCGTTCCCTTTCCTCATCTTCTCTCTCACAGACTTGACAGTAGCACAGAATACACCCTGAAAACACCCAGGCTGCTCACTCTGGGTCATCGCTTAGCAATTTAAGACATTTTAATAAGCCAAGAAGAAAGTACTTTAAGCTGGACCAGTGGACACACAAATGCACACATCAGTGCCTTCTTGGCGACCTCCACTGCCAGTCCCACTGCAGTGCCTTTGGTGATGCCCAGCCCCCCACAAGACAGCAAAGTTGGGCAGTGCTGATAGAGAAGTGGGAGAAACTTAACCTTTTGGCAAACAGTAGACAGGGGTGAAAATAGAACGAAGCAGATATATCCAGTTCCTACCCCCCTCTCCTCAAAGGCAGTATCACCTTGGCTCCCATGACAACCTCCTGACAAAGATAAATAGGTGTCAAATATGTATTTGCTCTTAAGACCTCCGGGCAGTGGTACCAAACAGAAATGCAGAATCTAGGCTGAGTGAATTTCCTGATCCACCACTTAAAGCAAAAGTGACATGTCCAGGGCCATGAGACCTGGCACTGCAGGGCTGTCAGCACCCTCTCAAAAAGCAGTTTGGTCAAACTAAGCAAACAGTTTCGGGTGGCCTTTCCACACCCTAGGAAACACTTGTTCTGCCTATAATGCAAACATGACTCCACAGTGAGAGCATATTTTGAGGGGATGCTTGCTGATTAAAAGATTTCTGATGGCTGGATTATGGTTGAGCTTATAAGCAAAGGAATTAGGGCTTGTCTTTTAAGCATTGTCTAGACAAATATTTAGCAAATGTGAGCCATGGAGTTAATCCTTCTACAAACATCACTACTTTCTTCTGCCCATCAAACACTCTAAAATGAACTCCAGGCTTTCAGTCAGCATAGGCTTAATATTGGAATAGCTCTCTTGGGTGAGTGGGTCGTCTGCTACGGACAGCAAAAGAACTCAAGGGGAGACATTACTTGGGTGGAGTGTTCACTTTTGCTTTTATGAAATATGTTAAGACCAAAAAGAAACAGAAAACATTCCATCAAGTATATATTAAAGAGATGCTATCAAAATCTATGGTAAGATATTTAAAGTTTTAAATTTCATGACAGTGAAAGAACCCGTTACCGTTAATCACTCTCAGAATATTTCCTGTGGCTTTGCACACACTGGCCCATCAATCTGGCCCATTTCGGAAGCAGTTCTGCAATTCCTCTCTTGTGAGTGTCCTTAGTTGTGCTGCCATGGCAGACTCCAGGTCCTCAACCTGCTCAAATCAATTAACTTCCATGGTCATACTGACTCTGAGGAAGAGCCAGAAATCACATGACCAGAACCAGCAAATGAGGTAGAAGAGGACACGCAGGAAAATATTATGGCCTTTCTATTCGATAGCACTAAACAGCAGCAATTCAGGAAAATATTATGGGCCTTTCTATTCGATGGCACTAAACAGCAGCACTCAGTGATCACACTTTGTGGACAGAGAGGAAAGAGGACTTCCCGAACTGCTTCAGACAGTGGTGGGAGCAGTGGGATAAATGCATGCAAGAGGGGGAGAATTTTGAAAGGGGACTAAGGGCAACGTATCTTCCACAGGATCAAGTTTTAGTTTAAGCATTCACTGTATATTTTAATCACATCTGATGCATTCAGTGCATGACAGTAAAGAATTAAACTGCAAAACCCTGTGGATTTTGCGGCTTTAAACCTCTGCTCAGAAGTAGGGAAGAAAGTATTTGCTTCACTGAGGACCTGTGAAGGCTACAGAAAATCAGATGCCTAAAGTAAAGCTCCTGTACAGGATCTGATTCCTACTAAATACCATATATAAATGATAATTTTTCTAGCTTTCTTGAGTCCATACTAATTGTTTTTGCCTTTACTCATAAGCTATATGTTTATTGCAGAAATTCTGTGTTCTACATGAGAAAATAATCATCTTAGAAGATAGACTCGCTAAGGAAAAGAAAGCAGGTTACAGGAAAACAGAGGATGACAGCCTCTGTGGAACTAAGAATGCACTAGAGAAACTTTTAAGGTTCCACATTCTGCTTCTTCATGTCTCCAAATGGGTAGCTTTCTCCACAGAAAAAAGAAGTAAGCTTGAGGGAAAAGAACAGAGGATATGATCATACTCATGTTAAGTAGAATTAAGAGGAGAAGAAGTTTATAACCTCTGCTTCCCGGTCCTTCCTCTGAGCGGAGATTCCTTTAGCCTGGTGAGTTATGTCAAATGTTCCCAGTTCCTCTCTCGCCATTTCAGGTACTAATCCTATGTCTCAAAATACTAGTCTGACTTTTTCCCAACAGAGTCCTCTGACAGCAAAATGTCACGTAAAGGAAGGAGCAAGTGCCAGAGGCCTGGGGGTAAGCCTAGCTCCACGGCTTATTGGCAGGGTACATAGACGCTCTGAGCAGCTCCCAGAGCATGGAGGGTTAGAGGACATCCACACACAGGGCTATCTAGATAAAAAAGTTGATCCAGTAGTCTGGGAAGCTGTCTCAAAGTAAATAAGTAAATCAAAAGGGTAAAAGATATAGCTCAGGGCAAAAATTCCCTGGATTTACTATCCAGCATCTCACACACACACACACACACACACACACACACACACACACTGCTTAGTTATTTTATTTGCTTTCTAGAAATTTTTGTTTTGTATTTCCAAATGTGATAGCATGTACTTGAAAAAAGAATGACTTAAGCCAACCTGAAAATGTGTGAACCAAACTTTAAACTGCAGTGGTTTTTTGTTTTTTTTTTTTTTTTTTTGGTACTGGCAATGGAATTCAGGACCTCGTGCTTGTCAGGCAAGCACTTGCACCACTAAGCTATATCCCTAGCTGGGTTTTTATTTTCTTAAAGAATTGTAGAGTCTCTTTTCTTTTTTCTTTCTTTCCCTTCCTTCCTTCCTTCCTTCTTCTTTTCCTCCCTACCCTTTTTCTTTCACTTTCTTCCTTCCTTCCATTTCTTCTTTCTTCCCTTATTTCCTTACTTCTTTCTTTCCCATTTACTTTTTCACATAATTATTGAGGAAAGAAGCACAAGGGAAAAATATTTTATTCTTTCTCAATGTGCTCCTTCTTTCCAAAAAAGAAAATATTAAAAGAAATGAGTCGTGAGCACGGAGAGAGATTGAGTACAGGTGTGTCCTCTGCTAGAATTCTCTTGCTGGCCCTGCTTTTCGGAGATCCACTTCCAGGGATGTCAAATATAAGATGGCCTGGGAGGCCATTTCTCTCTAACCGGCCACAGCACCTTTGCCCGCCTTGTCTTCTGGCTTCCCTGCTCGCTTCCTCTTTAAGCTTGCATGCCTGAGTGCAATGGGCTTCTCAGAAAGCCCATTTCCTAGTCTCCAGGGAATCTCTATTTGCATTGTATTACTTTGAGTGTGTCCCCCTTGTTTTCCCTAACAGGCAAAGCAGTAGTCTTAGAGTGGCACCACTTAGGTTTGACAGAATTAGACAACCATCCAGAAGCTTGCCTGAAATAGTGCCCCACTAGAAAGCCTGCAAGACATCCTTGGATGGATGTTGAAGAGTTTTGTTCTGTGAAAAATTAAAAAGCTTACAACTTTGCTGAAAATCATGAAAATGCCCAGGTAGAAAAGTTTCCATTAAAGATCTCTGTTCCTTTTGTGTCATTCACGGCAGGGTAAATGAACAGGATCACTGTCTTGCGGGTGTAAAATAACTCTCCAGTGAGGTCAAGCACCACAATCACCCACTTATATCTGCATTTCATGACCCACGAGGACCCCTGGAACACTTCTTACAGAACTCTGTCATGCCCTCTCATTGCGAGGCTGACACTTTGCAGCAAGACTGATACACAGAGCTCAGGCATTTGTGGTACTTGGCCTCCAGAACATTCTGGGCTGGACTGTGGGTGGAGAAGGTGACTCAGTGCCAAAGCATACTCTGCCAGATGTCCAGTCCTGACAGCTGCTGCCTGGGGTTTGCATAATCAAGGTTGCTGTCTAATTTCAACAGTAGAAATATCAGAGAGAGAGCGATAAAAGTTTCTAAACCTGCCTTCACAAGCCCCTGTCTTTTCTTGTTCATTCTTCTGAACTGCTGAGTTTCTACGTGAGGATTTGGATGGCTCTAATCTGCTCCTTGCATGGGACACCTGATGCTTTAAATATATAGATGAATGAATGGCTTTAAAAGGTCAGGTTGTGTGGGATTAAACTGTGAGACTAGTGTGTGGGGTTTCTTCTGTAAAAGTGGCCGTTCCTGGAATCATGAGTTAAATAAAAGAGTAAGTGGGTGTCAGTCAGAGTTGAGAAAAAAGTCATAGGTCCCTCTTACGTGAGCTGGCAAGTAATAAGGCTTGTAGGGTTAGACCTGGACATTAGGCACTATGGAAGGCAACCTGCACTGAGAACAGCAGTTCTAGGCAGGGTGTAGACCTCAGCTGTCGGATTTCTTCCTAGAAAAAAAATGCATGTAAGCCCAAGCACACACACTGTGCAAATAATTTCAGGTGTCCCAAGAATCTCTGAGACCCCGCGCATGAGATCCAGAGTCAGAATGATGCAGACATACTGGGAATGCAAATGCTGAACTCCAGGAAATCTTCTATACACATGCTGTGGTCCTTTGACTCAGGGTGAAAGCAGCAAAGAGCAGCCAAGTATGCTTGGTCCCTGGCATTTTCTACATGGAAAAAGTCTTTGCTATGCTGTGAGTTCATTTGTTAGTGCCATGACTAATGCGAGGAGCCTATATTACTTCTCTCCCCATCCCAAGGGCTATACATCACATAGCTGTAACCCAGGGAATTTCAGGGGCAGAGTTTGTGTGCCTGCGCCTGATTTTAAACTCTGATTCCTTTGCTAATGAAGGGGAGGTGCGTTATCCTACACAGAATACCACTTCACACTCTGAAGTGCTGTACTCATTTTGTTCTGACATTTCCCTGCGCAGTCTCTCCTTGTTTCCTGCAGTTCTGATTTCAAGCTTCTTTTGTTGCAGGTTACAGTCAGAACAGACACCTCTATAGTCTCATCTCTAAGTACTGAGAATCTCTAACTTGCCCTCCAGTCAAATGACTTCTAATCAATAGTGTGCCAGAACACTTAGAAATTCTGAGCGTGTATGTGTGTGTGTGTGTGTGTGTGTGTGTGTGTGTACATGTGTTTCACTTTCCTTCATCTCCTGGTTCCCAGCAATTTACCATAACCTTTATTCCCACAAAAGCATTTCTTTATCCAAGAAGCCTAAGTCTATTTTTATAAAGCTTTCAAAAATGTCACCTCACCCCAAATGAACTCTCTTTCTTCTGCATTTTGGAAGTCATCTTTCCTAAATTTATTTTATTTATAAAATCAATAAGGTACCATCTCCATCATGAATGTCTTACAATATTATTAAATATTTACTCTTTTCTTTGGGCCTAAAAATAAATAATGTGTGATAAATGTTCTAGTTAGCTTTTCAGGGACTGGAAAAGTATCTGAACTCTTTAATACATAAAGCCATGTACTGGTTGCTTCACTCCTTGCTAAGTTAGCTAGGGTAGCATTCAACATGCAGACCCCCAGACCACCTAAAATGAAGAATATGAAAACCTCAGTGCCATTTTGTGTCAATTGAAACCAAGGGCAAATGCATGGTGCGGTCTTCAAGGTGCTCTAAAATTTATTGGTACAGTGGTTTCAGCACAACTCAGGCTTTTGCAGCTGAAGTTATGCACTCCAAATTCATAGTGGTCTGGCTTTTATAAATTGATATGGCCCATTAACTATGAGCTTTCTTCAGGTTTGAATGATTATCGATCATCTATTGAATTCCTCACAAATACTAACAATTTTTTCCAATTCTCTTCCATGCCCTTGAATCAATTCATCATCTCATACTTACATGAAATTTGGCTCTTTACAGAGAAACCCCAGGTTCTGTCAGTTAGCTCTTGACGCATAACAACAAAGTGCCTGAGTGCTGGGGCTTAAAAGAACCACCATCTAATTACCTCATGGTTCCATGGGTTGGTTTTCCAGGGCTCAGTGGGGACAGTGCATTTCTTCTCCATGTGGTATTGGCTGTGTTTGGTGAGATGGAAGCCGTCCCAGTTGAAGGATCCAAAATGGCTTCCTTCACAAATCCAATCCCTCAGCTGAGCTAGCTGGCACATTCTTCATATCCTTCTATCTTTTTAAGAGACAGTGCATTTCATTCCTCATGGTCTCTTCTCTGCTAGGTCCTCCTCCCTCTTCTCGTGGACATTCCTCCTTTTGGATATTACTCCGTCTCTGGTCTCTCTCTAGCCAAGATTATTTGGTCCATCGAGATCGTGCGGGGTGTGTTTATGGTCAAGACCCAGAAAGGGCATTATTCATAACTGTCTTCAGTGACTGGTTGACTAAACCAAAATTGTTAACAATGTGTTGTGGAGTTTGTAAAATGTGTAATCGTTAGCATATCAATAACTGGAAGACAGAAGGGAGGACATAAAAATACAAGGTTTTCCCACTTTCTGAGCTACAGTATTAGAAAGTGAATTACAGAAAGTTAAAGAAAATTTTCACGCTGGAACAGTCATAAAATATAGGAAAAAGAGATATAAGTAAGAAGCTAATAATGAAGATAAATTATTCTTAGTTAATGCAAAATAACATAGAAAAAACAGAAATAAGGATAGGAAAAATAAAAATCATATAGCCAGATGTAGCTTCAAATATTTAATAAGTAATTACATTAAAGGCTACATATCTGAACATTAATTAAAAAGAGATTTTAAGATAGAAAGAACTTAAAGATCCATTTTGATTTTTGTCTGCCATACATAGAAATTGCTTATAAGTAAAAGGATGGTAAAGGATTGTGAAAGTGCTTATCAGAAATAAGCCAGAGTTCCTTTATAATGTTAGAAAAGCAGTGTTTAAAATAAGAGATGTTACCATGTATAAGAAAGTTCTATAGGTAGCAAACCTGCCACTCTGGTTGGAGAGGCTGGTAACAGGAGAGACTGTGACTATGGGAGGTCAGAATTGATGGGACTCCTGTGTTTTCTGCTCTGAAGATTCTGAACCATCTTGATCAAACTGTTTATAGGAGCACAGTGAGCTCTACAGCAGTGTAATGCATGGGATCATTTCAGAGCAAATTCTTCATGGGGTTGGGTAAAAATACATCCAGTGTCACAAAACCAATATTAAAAACTTTAAAAGAATTGAGACCACATGAAATGCATTTTCTAAACTATATAGGAATTAAATTAGAAATACGTATGAGGAAGATATTTAGAAAATTCTTATAGTTTGTAAATTAAACTACTGACTTCTGAATGATGCATGGGTCAATAAATTAGAAAAAAATTGAACTGAATAAAAATCCAGACACAAAAGACCAATGTTTGTGAGGCCCAGTTCATGGAATACTTAGAAGGATATTTGTAGCAACAAGATCTTATACTAAAAAAAAAAGATTAAAAATAAGTTATTTAGGGTTTCTTTCTGCAAACTATAAAAAGAACAAATTAAAGCAAAAATACATAGTAATAATATTAATAGCAATAGTCAAAAAGAAGCCAGATAATCTTTTCATATGAATGAAATCAATGACTTATGAAATGAAAACCAATGACTAACTCTTAACCATATTGGTCAAACTGTAACTTACCAACATTAAGATTGAAAGAGTTTAGAACCCTGCAGATCATAAACACTTTAGAAGGCTAATTATAGAATATAACAAAGTAATTTTATATGAAATTTCTCAAAATATATGTGAAACAGGGAACTTCTTTTAAAACTACTATCAAAACTCATTCAAGAAAAAACAGCCCACTTTCCATAAAAGAAATTTAATTATTTAAAATCTTCTCAAGCAGACAACTCTAGACCTAGATAGCTTCATTTGCATATTCTCGCAAAAAATAAGAAAAGATAATGATGCCAATTATATAGATTGCTCAAAAAAGAACGTTCTCCAACTAACTTTATGAAACCAGCACTCCCCTGTCAATGATCAAAAATATTACCAAATAACACTGAAACCACTAACTAGTATTTTCAATAAAGATAGAAATGTAAATCATTTGTAAAATTCTAGTGAATTCAATGAATGTACCAATATTTAAGCCAGAAAAAGGGACACTAATGTCAGGAATGCAAAGTTGATGCAAATTAACAAAATCATTCAAAACAGTAGATTACTTAAATAAAATGAAAAAAGAAAAATGTATCAATAGATACAAAAAGTATTTCACGAAAATTCAGTCAGTATGACTCTCAATCTAGAAATAATCTGGTTCGTAATTTAATAAATAAAATCTACAAAACTTACAGGAAATACTAAACTCAGTACTGAATACTTAATGAAATCCTCCTGAAATGGGAAAAAGTCAGACATACCTGCTCCCAATACTTTTACTTAATGTTTTACTGGTGATCCTTCTGCTACAGTAAAGCTAAGGAGGATACTTGGAAGCAGAAGATTGGAAATGTACTTCACAGCCCACATCATCATTTACATAAAAACAACTCTAAGAGAATTAATGAAAGAACCAACAGGACTAGTAAGTGAGTTTAGCCATGTTGGAGGAGAAATACTAATATAATATACTACCTTCCTTTATATAGCAAAGAATAAATAAATAACGAACCGGACTGTCACGAGCAATTACAGTAGCATCAAAACCAATATGTGTAGAGATGAATTTGACAAGATGCGTTCAGGATCTCAATGCTGAAACTAAAAAGTATTAGTGAAACCAAACTTTAAAAGTAAAATACGTGAATGAAAAATACATTCTATCTTAACTGACTGGAAAGGAGATGCAAGATAGTCAGAAGGTAATTTCTCCCCACTTCAACCTATAGATGGAACATGAATTCAATCAAATACTTCCAGGCTTTTTAATGGAATCATTGACAAGTTAATTTTTGTAGTTTGGTTTTATGTTTTTGAGAAAGGGTCTCACTATGCAGTTCAGGCTGGCCTTCCATTCACTATGTAACCCAGGTAGGCATCAAACTCACAATGATTCTCCTGCCTCAGCCTCCTCCCTACTGCTGCGATTACAGGCGTGCACCACCATGCCTCACAACAAGTTAATTCTTAAATGTGGAAATGCAAAAGACCTAAAATAATGAAAACAATTTTGAAAACTAAACACAAAGTTGCAGAACAAATAACTGCCATTTTCAGTTTAACTATTAAGTTCCATAATTATGACTATGGAGAGCACAATACAACAGATCTACGGTGATACATTTCACTCCCCTCACACTATCAAATGTCGCCCATATCTGATCCAACCATCTCCCTTAGTGCATCCTCTGCCCGCTCTCCCAATTCCTGTCCCCCCTCTCCAGATCCAGGCTCCCCTCTCCGTAGAAACTGCAGCTCTTTACAAGTTTTCCAAATAAAGCTTTTTTGTCCAAAAAACAAAAGCGCGCATTCTGTCGAAGCACATTTTCCCTGACTTTGCCGAAGTTGGCAAACTGTCTTCCTTCCAATTGCAGATTTCACACTTGGCTTATTCTCTTCTGTCCTGTCACCTTTATTCCCGTCTCTCTGGTCGCCTCCACTTCCGGCTCCAAGGTCTCTGATCACCTCCCTTTCCGGCTCCGAGGTCTCGCGTTGCTCGATGCCCGAGGTTCTGCGCTGAGCTGTGCGCGCATCTTTCCCTCAGTTCTTTCTTCGGATTTCTATACCTTCAGTCATCACCTCTGCATTACCCACTGTCAAATTTTCAAATCCAGCCCACCTTCAGCAAAATTCAGTTTATAGTTTCACCCCCCACGAGTTTACAAACTGCTTTCATGAGAATGCCCTGCCTTCTCTGTATGTGACTCTGAAACGCTTATCACAGTTGCCGTGAAACCAGCCAAACGTTCTCAATTTCCCTATATATGTTGTGTTCAATTTCATTGTTTGTTTGGGTTTTTTTTTTTTTTTTTTTTTTTTGTCTTGGATAATAATACTACAGTTTTCTCAGCTTCAAAAATCGGAAGCGTTTGGTTATGGGTATTGGTATGTATATCCCTATATACCCAAGAGGTGCAGTCAAGGGCACCAGGCCATTTCATTTGAGAGAAAGCTGGAAATAGAAGCCTGACCTCGCTCCTGGTCGGAAACTATTTGTTCCCTGCTATGTCTGACGAAGCCAGTCTGTCCTCTTTTAGAACAGGATTACTGAATTATCTTCACTTCTGTAATCCCTACAGATGCAGTGACCGCCTCATTGAAGATAACTGTAAAAGATTCTTGAATGGTTTCGATAGGCCTTCTTTCATTTGCCAGACTTTTAACGTATTCCATTTATGTGGGAAACCTAAACATGAGGAGCTATTAAAGTTGATTCTATTTTAAAAATAAAATCACAACGGTATAAATCTTTGAGGAAAAACACTGCTGGAAGAAAGTCTCTTAGATGGTAGAAGGGTAGCAGGAAAGTCATAGAAGGAAGTAGAGAAAGGGCAGAAACTTCTCCAAAGAGTCACATGGCTCTTCACAGTGTAAGCCAAAACAACAGGGCGGCCATCACATGACAGCTGAGTGACTCTGATAAACTATAGCAGCTGGGAGCAGCGTGAGCACAGGGAAACTGCATCGTGTCACTGACTTTCTTCTTTTTCATAGTTCTGTGTTTGTTCTCATTTAAGTACCTTGGACCCAGTGCCTCATGGTGTCTCACTGATATTTAATCATAAGAAATGGAACTTTCAGAACTTCCTTTCTCTAAATCTCACTGTAAAGAATCTGGCTTTCTTTTTCTTTTGCTTTGTTGGATGCCTTGTCTAATATATTTCAGTTCCCGAGGTTTGCTTTCCATGTGACTTTTTTTTTGCCTGTAGGGGTCGTTGTTAATACCTCAAAAGTTTGCAATTTCTCAACATTATTTCCTCTTTGAGTCAGAGTTTGAAAAATATTTCTTTGAAATACTCCCTTTACAAGAAAATCTGGAAAGAGTAAAATACACTGTAGGACTTTTTCTTTCCTTAACTGAAGTAAATATTCCCTCAGAGAGGTAAGTATTGATCTGCTGTCTTCTTTAAATGTTTCAGTTTTGCAGATACTAACTGAAAGTCAAGAACACCACTAAAGTCTTGCTTATTTGCCCTAATAGTTAAAAGTGGGCGACTTATTGAAAAAAGCATATGCATAAGGTTCACATAATTTTAGAATAGAAGATTATTTTAGTACTTAAACATACAAAAAATAATGGATGGGCCTTATACTGTGGGGTATGGATTCAAATAACAATATTCAAGACAGTTTCTCATCATTTTACCAATGAGTGACCCATACCAGTTTCCATCCCCAACTGAAGTTAAAGAGTACTCAAAAGAAGGTCTGATTTAGTATAACTAGCACAACTGAAAGCACCTTTGCCATTAAATATAGTACCGGAAAGAAAAGCCTTTGTGAAAACAGATATTTTCTTATTACAGCTGATGAATTTCTACCTGTGACTGTCACTGTCTCCATCATTTAGCTAATTTTTTTTTTAAGTACGTAGGGCAGTAACTTTTACTGAGCTCTCTACTCATAGGCAAATTTATCTAGAGCTGACAAACCTTAGAACTTGGAGAGCACTTTCAAGTTTCTTAATGTCAGAAGCTCTGAAAAATAAATTGTATTTGCTATAGCTGTGGATTCTTAACAGAGGTCATTAAATGTATTGTGTGCAGTGTTTAACTTCTACAGGGAAAGATCTGGGTTCAAATGCAGACTTAGCTGCCTAAATAACTTGAGAAATTCAGGCCAGGGATATAGTTCAGAGGCACAAGTGCCTTCCCGGTGAGTGAAAGGTCCTGAGTTTGATTCCTGGTACCAAAAAAGGAAAAGAAAAGAAAAGAAACTCATAATCCCAAGTGTAAGTTTCATCATACATGCAATAGGAATACTTAAACTACATAACCATAGCATTGTGGTGAGAATTATCTAAAGTTAATCAATTTAGATGAGCCATAGTTGACAGGTCATAGGTCTTTCGATTAACCAGTGATGCAGTGGCAATCACAACTAATATTTCAGTTAATTAGTACAAGATTTTATTAGTTAAACTTAAAGTACACATATGTTATACATCTCTTCACTCACAATCATTTTTAAAACAACAGAATAGACCTGATTTCTTGTCTTATTAAATCCATCAGATAGAGTTAAATGTTGAAAGCTGAAATATTTTGAGCTTAATCTAAGAGCATCTGTTATTCAATCAACAGATACAGGGTGCAGTCTAATGTGAAACACATTATAAGCAAGCAACCCTAGATTTGATCGGTAAGGCGTGTGAGATTGTAGGTATGGATTTAAGAGAAATATACAATACAACCTCTCTTTATAACCTCAATCCAAATTATTGCATTTTGAAGTAGATTTAGAACCCTGGAGTAACATTTTGGAAGAAAAATCATTGGTTTTTGTTATCACAATAAAGTGATTAGTTATTCCTATTCTATGATGTTCCTGGCATTTTTCAGTAAAAATTGCATCCATGATTTGAATAAAATCAGATGCAGTTATTCCTTGGTATCTGCACATCAAATCCATATACAAAACGACACAGTGTTTGAATGTAACTTACACATATCATGTGTATGCTTAACGATCTCTAGATCAAGTATAATACCTAAAACAAACAAATGCTGTACACTTACTTGTTATCCTATATTATGTGGAGAGTGATAACAAGAAAAGGTTTGAATATGTCTGATACAGATGCTTATCTGGACTTTTCTATCCACACTGGCAGAGTCACGAATGTAGAACCTGTGGGCGCATGAGGTTTACACCAGTTGTGCACACAAACATTGTCCCACAAATTTGGATGTCACAGAATTAGAAGCTGTAGCCCACGTGATGGAATCAAAATCCCAACTAATATCAACAGAACAGAAAGCTAACATTTAAGAGAACAAATACAAAGTGTAACATTCCTGTTCCAGGATCTCCAGTGAGCAGATACAGGGTGCAGACTAATTTCTCAAATACAAATCCAGGAATCACAACAGTGATTTATCCCAAACGCTAAGGGAGCCTCCCTCTTCACAACTGCCCTTAAAAAGACATTGTCTTTCCACGCCCCTCCAGGTTACACACAACAACCCCAACTAAATAAAGAATTACATATTCATATGCACATCAGTTAGTAATTTAAACAAGCCAAATAGGAACATCAAACAAAAGACAAATATCAGCAGACATTCTCTTTCACCTTCTGTGAGTGTCTTCAGTACTAACCCTCACACACCACTATCATCACACAGAGAAACACCTTGGTTCCCTTCTCTCTCACTTTGCAGTGCAAATATTCACAAGTGGCAAGTTTCTCCTCTCAGTTCCGTTTCTGTTGTTTCCGATTCTCATTCCTTTGAGTTCCTATTATCTGTCTTTACTTGTTCTCCTGCAAAATCTCTTTGTTACAACTTTCCCTTTGAAAATGCACACAGACATGCAGAATTTCCTTCCTTGAAAATTTTCCTTAAATATAATTGCTTGATGAAGCCCAAGTGCTTATCCAGAAGCTCAGTCCTGTTGAACCACCTACACATTTTCCTAAATTTCTTGATGTAAGTCAGTTCCCTTAGCTTGTCCCTATCATTGCTTGGAGTTAACCTTGTTGACTATTTCTTACTTTTTGAGTTTCTATTTTAAAGGCAAAAATCAACTCTATATGGGAAATTAGCTGTTCTATCCCTTAATTTCTTTAGCCATATGTATATGTTTTATGTCTTAAGTATTACATTGTATGTCTCTTTCTTAGATAATGGAGAGCAGCTTGCAGTTTTACACCACAGTGAGTTATCCTCAGCCACTACATGGTAACCTGACACATCAAAAGACTAATGAAGATTTCAAAAAGTAATGTGATGATTAATGGAATGACTGTATCTGATAATCTGGATAAAGTGATTCATCACTTTAGAGATTGTCTTTGGTCCTATTTTACTCTTTGATCAAAATTTTACTTTATAGAGATTGTCTTTATCATCGAATTTCCATTCTATAATTCTATGGAATAACTGTATCTAGTTTTTTGGGGTTTTTTTGCATAATAACCCAAAGAGAAGACTCAGACAAAATTTGGTGAAGAATTACTAACTACTAGATCATTCATATACTTTGTTCTTGGAACGTGATATTATTTTTCCTAAATTCTTCAATAAGAAGCAGGCATTTAGCTCCCACATTGCAAAGCCTTAACCTAATTCTAATGAAATCCTACACTCTGTTGTCATTAACTTTGGTATTGATGTTTCAGAGAAAAATAACTGATCAGTACTTGTATATCATGTCACACAATAACAGGCATGTTTCTAAGACAAAAATAAAAATGTCCACAATTTCACCCACGACTTACTCCTATACTTGTTCAAAATATGGCTAGTGAAATACTATTTTTAATTAAACAAGTGATTTGTGTCTCTGAGTACGGAACATGTATTTCACACTGTACAAATAACCAGCTGGGAAAAGCTCACAAAGCTTGCTGGTTAGGAGTTCTATCAGTGCTGAGTGTCTCAGGCCTGAAATGAAATTACATTGACTCAACTCTTCAGCACATTTCTAGAAAACTCTCTGGAAGACATGCAAATGGATTTGCTGTTGGAAAATGTCCTTGTTTGAGACTTTATAATTTTAATTTCCTAAATGGCAATCAGCCAAGAAATGCTCATCTCACCTAATGCAGAAAAATCCTTAGACTGGTTGGTTTCCAAGGATACTGAAGGGAAGGTAGACTCATTTTGAAATGACGGATTTGCCTCAAAATAGCAGAAAACAAGAGAGATGTGAAAGTCATCAATGAATTGCAGTCATTGCGGCAGCTCATCTGGAAGTTTAGATTATAAAGTTTGAGGCCTCTGATATTTTATAAAGATGAGTCTTAGCATTAGCTGATTTTACATCTTGTTCTTTGATTAGATCACGTTGAGAATTTTGTCTTTAAAAACCTATTTTAGAAAAGATTCACCTGTTTGAAAGGAGAAGGTTTAAGGTATTTCAGCCAAAAAGACCCACACTCAAGTGGAGAGAATGATCGGGCTAGACCTTTTAAGCAACATTTGCATCTACTTGAATGCTGCACGGTCATGAGTCCTGATGTGGACCTGTCTGAATTGCACTATGAAGAAAGCACTCACAAAAAAACGATTGAAGAATAAACTGTCTGCCCAGGCCAATTGGGTAAATGGCCTTTGTGCTTTTCCACGACTTGCTCTTGCCAGATGGAATACTTGGCCCTCAGCATAGTGGCATTGGACCAGACTATGGAGCAGTGGGGTTTTTGAGAGTGATTTATCTTTTCCCTTCACAGAGAGTGACTCTGACACAGATGGCTGTTCTGAATGATGAGCCTACAGCCTTTCCCATCATATTTCACCACTGTAGAAGTATAACTGCTGTGGTTTTTCTACTTGTTCTCTGCATCTAAACAACATGTGAGAAGTTTTAAAAGTAAGTTCAAATTTTGGCACCTGATATGTGTAAATTGAGGCCTCCAAGGATGGCTCTGAGTTTCAGTTGTGATAAGTGGAAATACCCCTGTTCCTCTTTCTTTCTGTTCCAACCAAGGAACATTATCTTCAGCAACTAATTTCAAAATGGAAAATCCTCAAGTAGGAAAGAATGGAAAATTATAGCTGTCTTCTTTCTCTGGACTTACAAGTAAGCTTTGATTGTGTTATATGAACGCCTAGTGCTCACTGTTAACCTCCTGGTAGAAATGAAAATCTAAAGAACAACACCACAATAACACGGAAGGAGGCATAATAGAGAAAAATACTTCTCTTAGAACGGTGCCCCGGTAAGCATGTAGGTAAGATTCTCTGCAGGTAACTGATTTCTGTGGAAATAAACCTTCTTCTGGAAAAGAAACTTCATAATTCTTTGAGAAACAATCACATGCAGTGAAGTCCTTCAGTCTTTGTAGATTTTTAGCCCCTACTGTAGTTTGCGTAAGTTTCTCCCAAAGGTCTACGTGTTAAAGCTACTGTCCCCGAGTGTTGGTATTAAAGGTATGTGGCTATGTAGGAAGTAAGGTCTACCGGCAGAGCTTTAGGCCACTGGGCTCATGCTCTCCAGAGAGACTGTGTGACCCTCTTGGTCTTGCTCTGCTTCCCGGCTTATGATGTTAAAGTTTCATGCCAATGCACTCTCAGCACAGCCACCTGTTGCCAGCATTTGTACTTAAAGGAATGGGGCCACCTCACGTTGCCCTGGAGCCTTTTAGAGCCATGAACTAAATAGGCCTTTCCTTGGTGTAATTTAATTACCTCTGGTATTTTGCTTTGGCAGTAGAAAGCTAATACAGCCTCACTTTATAGATAGATAAGGGAAAAATTAGACAGACTAGTTAATTTACTCTATTGTGCTATTAGTTTGCAGGTAAGACAAGGGATTAATGGCAAGATTCTTTCTGCCAGGATTTTGTGCTCTAGTACAATGTGCTCTCTCCATATAAAGCCCATGTGGGAAACAGCAATGAATGGTAATTTAGTGATGGGATAACGGGAGTGGTGCATTCATTGATATCATTAACAGAGAGGCTGATTTAGGCAGAGTACTTCCCACAAGAAGCTCTGCAGATGGAGAAAATAACAATGACCAGAGCAATTTGTGATTCCGTTCCATGAAAATCAGGTCAGGAGAGGAGCCCATCCCAGCAAAACACAAGCAACAATCTGATTGCATGTAACAAATTTGGCAAAAGGGAAAAGGACAATTATAACTGAGGATTTCACTTCTGCTGGTCACCACCGTGCTGCAAAATCTTTTGTAATTGGAGATAGCTGAAGGAGTACACAGAGGAATACTGATTTTTCACATTCATTTAGGGTGTATTTTGATACCCAAAGTTAGAGTCAGAGAGATTTCTATTTCTAAAAATGTGATGACTGAATCAGAAGAGATGTGTGTGTGTGTGTGTGTGTGTGTGTGTGTGTGGGTGAGTGTGTGTGTGTGTATGTGTGTATGTGTGTACATACACTGCTTTAAACTGGCATACAAACAGCATATGGCATTTGTAACAGTCACTTAAGTCTAATGTTTGGCAAGTAATTTTTCTCTGTTAATTTCTTCATAAGTGTGGTGATGTAATAACATCTTACAAAAACTTCCTCATTTACAGATTGAGAGTAAAAGCGAAAAGATTGTGAGAAATAAGCGAGAAACGATGTGCTTAGTCCAGTTCTTACATCCTATGTTTAGTTAGAATTCACTATCATTAATTTTATTATAAACCTCATGAACTGATTTAACCACATACCCGCTTGGATTCTTTCTAATTCCCATATCTGATTTCCATGTTGTGGTCCCTTGGAATACTTTTCAAAAAGTTTTCTATTTTTCTGCTATCTCATTTTATGAGCAGACCAATATCTTATTTGTCAGGCATATCTTTCTCCAAGGAACAATACATATTTTTGTTCATTTATTTACTGAGTATTTTATGAAATGTTCTAAAACAGGATCTACTTTTTAATCAATTATACAATTATTAAGGAACAGTAGATATTAGAGCATCTGAAAATCCCCAAACCATCACTTATTCATTAGCCTCAGGTATAAGCTATGTATTTATTCCTTCTCAAATCTTTGTTGTGTACATAAATAGTATTTCATTTTATTTATATTTCTTCTTTTTTATCAGATATTCCTTTCTCTGTTAATTTAATTTACAACATAGCTCAACAGAAGTAAGCAGACATTAATATGAATGCCAAATATCTTACTGTAAAACATGACTGAGTTTATGGTAAAATGTATATTAGAATAGGTGGTTATCAAATTGAAAGGGAAAATTTAATTCTAAACCTTTCATAGCAATTAAACTCAGATACATAAAAACAAACATCTTGCAGGGAAAATTGGAGAAAAATAGAAATGAATATTTATTAAAAAGCTAGAAGTTAACTGTTTCTAAATGGACAGTTAACAAAACATTTATAAACAGAAGATAACAGCATAGTTTGCTTACAAATTTTAAAGTTTATAGGTATAAAAATAACAAAAAAAAAAGAATGGGAGAATATTTTTACAGAAAAGGATATAGCAGGATCTAAAAATACTTTATTGAAAATATATGAAATCTGACACCAAAATATTAGTTTGTGATAAATGGAAAAAATATAAAAAGGATTTTAAAAAGATCATGTAGAATTGGTAAACAAAATGACACGTAATTTAATATATTTACTTCGTGACTGGTCATTTGAAAAACATTCCAGTGAAATAAAACATCAAAAAGGTATCTTCTTTCTTGTAGATTAGACATTTTTTAGTCTATTACATATTGTGAACTACTCTTGACCATTTTATACTAAATAGGAAAATGAAAAAAAATTACCTCCAATCATATAATGACACTTTTGGCAATATGTCTTTGAAAATTATCTGAAATACAAATGACTTATCTACAGGTGTACTCTTTTTTTAGTAAAACCAAAACTTTATTATACAATATAGAACTAAATTACACAAGATGTAAACTATAATAAATATAACTGTGCTACACAATATGTCAAGTGTATTACACAACATGTAAGCAGAGGATGTGAGAACTATAAATTATACTTAATATTTATTAAATAAACATGCAGGGTTCCAATTTTTATGACTTGTTTTGGTGACTGTGCAAAATGCACTGTAAAATATTAGAGGAAAATTTGATAGCTTCAGGCATATCTGAGTTTTATGGTGGTTTATTTTTATCTCCTATCAATTTTAATAATATTGCTATAATATATTATGCACTTTCCAAATGAATGAACAGATTAGTACAATTACACTGGACAAAAATATGTATGACCTAAATTTCTAAAGCTCACAGGGCTTCAAAATGAACAAACCGAAGTATTCGGCTGAGTACGGCTCTGCACTGCCTCTGATCTAATGTTCACCAGTACTAGGCAGTGCTGAGGGGCTAAGGATGCTTCCCCTCCCTCCACCCAGTCACCAAAGCCGTGCTTAGGTCTACAAGGCTTTTGCAAAAAAAATCAACTTCCATTTATCCTCCCTCTTTGTAGTGGTTTGACATAAGTCAATATATGCACTGGATATGGTCTTATCCTTGCAAAATTCATTGCTTGAAATCTTAATTTTTAAGGCCATGGTGTGAAGAGACAGGGCCTTAGGGAAATGAGTTCTTCAAGGTCAAGACTTGATGAATGTGATTATTTCCTTATAAAATGGACCTGAGGCAAGTTATTTACTCTTCCCACCATTTGAAGGCACAGTGAGAAAGCAGGCCATCGCTAGATGCCAAATTTGCCAGTGCTCTATCTCGAACTTCTCAGCTTACCATATGGTGAGAAATAAATTTATGTGTGTAAGCCACTTAAGTCTTTGATATTTTGTTATAACGAACCTAATGGACTAAAGCAGAAACTAACAGCTAAGAAATGTGAACCCTGGAATTAATTTTCTCTGAGATACCAATACCAGAACCTTTTATCTTATTCAGATGGAACCAGTCATTCTAAATATGATTGGTTTACTCCATTTACTCGTTCATCACTGATAATGCCTAATAGTAGGGTTCCTAACTGTCTTTGTTCCCATAGATCTGAGGAGATTTCAGGGGTATGAGACTTTTAGTTTTAAATCCAAGTCAGTCCAGGGTAAATTGTGACAAATTTGTCATCCTACCTTTCAATTACCAGTGTGCCAAGAAATTTGTGGGCCATTTCATTTAATTTCACACATGAGTCCAAGCAAGTTACCACGTTTCCATAGTACAGGATATCCTGGGGTGATGCTGTTACTAGAAGCTGCGGTGGGTGCAGAGCAGACCTCCTTCCTTCCTTCCTTCCTTCTACCACTTTCCTTTCTTTGCACCTTTGTTTATTAACTAAAATGAATTAGATATTTATTATGAGACTTCCACTATTCTACCCAAATTATATATTTTTCATTAATTTTTCTAACCATAATATTAGTCCATAGTCATTAGAAAAATGTTGATGAAAATACAGACAAAGTATAAGGGAAAACTTTTAAGCTACAATATTCCTTCTCCTCCTGAGGGACTTGCTTTGCTTTTTTATTTTTTATTTTAAAGAGAATGGTTTTAAAAAAGAACAACAGCAAAATGCAAACAAAACAAAGCAAGGACATTAAAAATGATACGAGGTTTCAAACCAAATGATAAGGATTAACAGTGATTGTTGTATTACATATTGTTATCTTCAACGAAGTTGCCCAGATTGCCAGATGTAAGAATGGAAGACTGCTCAAACTATTAAAGGGAATAAGAAAATAGTAATTTTAAAGAACATTAGAGATAATGCATAAGTTTCAATAGACTGGATGGTAGGAATTCACCAGCGATTGTTATACGGCCTATTGTCTTCACATAAGTTGCTCACACTGTGTTCATTGTTATCCAACCTCTATGTCAATATTTCACCTCAGAGAGACGCTGTATTGTCAGTCTCAGCCCGAGTGAATCTCTCAAAACCATGCACTCTGTCTTTTCACCTGTTTGGGTAGTCCCCGGAAGTTATCACAACTAGAGCTACATTTGTAAAAATTATTCACTTTTTAATCATCTCTCTCCCCAGTGACCATGTAAATTCCACAAGATCAAAGCCCTTATTTGTCTCAGCAATCATGACCTTGAGCCCAACACCCCTAGAACTTTGAATAAATGGAGAAACCCGTGATCCCTCCAGAGAGCAATAATTGGTGTCAACATTTTTGTACATGATCATGAAAGACATGCTGTGTTAAGACTTCCTTCTGTGATTAATGTTTAGTCCATAAAACTTTGGGAGCTAGGAGGGAGGGGGTTGCCCATCAACAAATGTCTACAGGATCTTTCATATCATTTTGACAGCTACAGATTTAAAATTTCAAAGCCACAGCTACATTTTCATCTCTATCTGTAATTTCCAAACACAGGTTATCTTTACGACAAACGGGAATGTAATAATAATGATGCCAGTAATCCAGTCACTCTGGGAAGCGGAGGCAGAAGGATTACAAGGAGCACAGCCTGGAAAATTTAGGGTGTTAATTAGACTCTTTCCTCACACTTTGCACAAAAACTAGGTTAAATTAAACCATCTCCAAAAAAGGGGTGGGGGGGTTGAAGGTGTAGCTATGTGAAGACATTGGGTTCAATCCCCAGTATCAATAATAGCAATAAAAACAACAGTAGCTACTACATTTCTTTATGAGCTATCCCAAAATCAACCTTCAACTCCTTCTAATGGTACAGATTATTTTGGCTATCTGATGTTTGTTGTAGTTCCCTATGAGTATAACTATTTATTTATTCCATATCTATGAAAGATGGTGTTCAAATTATCACAAA
Source organism: Dinomys branickii (assembly GCA_004027595.1). Taxonomy (NCBI): domain Eukaryota; kingdom Metazoa; phylum Chordata; class Mammalia; order Rodentia; family Dinomyidae; genus Dinomys; species Dinomys branickii. Next base: position 31,796 of record PVLD010008290.1, on the reverse strand, counting down.
GATTTTATTGAATGTTTAATGCTTTTTACTTTTTATTTTTCTATGTTTATAATTAATTAACTTTATTGGTAAAATTTAGACATACACAATGATTACGCTCATCATAGGGAATTTGTACCTATGTGTCTTATATATTTTACTTAAGAGTATGGTGTCAAAGTGCATTCATTTACCTAGGAATCTCTCAAGTTATCCTTCTTTATGGCTGAGTAGTACTCCATTGTATTTAAAAAAACCCACATCTTTTTTTATCCATTCATTCATTCATGATGGGCACACAGGTAGTTTCCAAGATTTAGCTGTTACAAATGGTGCTGCTATAAACATAGATGCACATATAACACTGTGGCATGATGATTTTATTCTTCAGGGAAGATACCCACTAGGGAGATTGCTAGGTCAAATGGGACCTCTAAGTTTTTTGAAGAATTGCCACACTGATTTCCATAGTGAGTTCACCGCTCTGCACTCCCACCAACAATTTGCTTTGGGCAGTATGGATATTGTAAAAATATCTGTTCTTTCAGTCCACGAAGCTGGAATATCTTACTCTTTTTTTCTTTATTGGACTTCTTTCATCAGTGTTTTAGTGTAGACATTTCACCACCCTGGCTAAATTTTTACCTAAGGACATTTGCACATTCATTATGGGAAACTACCCTCAAAAAACTAAAATTAGAAATACCATATGATCCAGCAATCTCATGTCTTTGTACACATCCAAGAAAATTGAAATCAACGTGCTGAAAAGACGTTTGCACTCTCATTTTCACTGCAGTGTTATTATTCATAATAACCAAGATATGAGTGTCCATCAGTGGATGAATGAATAAGGAAAATATGGTGTGTGTGCACAACTCAGCCATAGACAAGATGGAAAACCTGTCATTTGCAACTATGTGAGTAAAACTACAGCACATTATGCTAAGTAAGTAGGCTAAACCTGGGAGTGAAAGACAAATAGTGCATGAATAGGGAATCTTTAAAAGTTAACTCAAACTTGTAGAGTAGAAAACTGGTTACCATATGCTATTTGGGAGGTAGGCAATAAACAATAGTTGACAAGAGGGTGCAAAGTTTGGGGCTGGGGATATAGCTCAGTGGAATAAGCGCTTGCCTAGCAAGCGCAGGGTCCTGAGTTCAATCCCCAGTACCGCAAAAAAAAAAAAAAAAAAGAGGGTGCAAAGTTTAAGTAATTAAGCAGGAATAGGTTTTGGAAATATATTGCATTCTGGGGAGCCTACAGTAAATAATATTGTGTAATTCAAAACATCTAAGAGACTAAGGGATCGCCACACAAAACACGTGAGGTAATAGGTATATTAATTAAACTTAGTCTAAAAATAATTCCACACTGTATACACATGGTATGATCAAAACTAAAGCAAATATTTAAAATTTTTAAAAACTATTACATAAAAGACACATTGCCATCAACACACCTCAAAGTAGTCCCCTCTCCCTTAGAACATACTTCCCCAAATTCTTACCACGCTCTGAAGCAGTTCTGGCAGTCTTCTTTCATGACTGTCTTTATACTTTCATGTTGTGCTCTTATAGCTGCCCCAATGTTCTGAAATGATTCTCAGCATTTACCTTTCATGGTAACGACTTTGGGGAAGAGCCATGAGACACATGGTGTCAGCTCTAGTGAATAAGATGGATGGGGACACACTGCCATGTTTTATTTAACAGAATTTGCTATAAACAGTTTATTAATGAGGAGAGATCAAAATATAAGCTGAGTGTTTAAAAAAATAATTCATTACAGTAGAAGACACACTGTCCTTAATTCTTCCTCAAAATGCCCCAAATACTCTCCCTTGCTTCCGGCACACTTATTTCATTGTTTTTAGCAATGTGTCTTTTACTGTTCTCGGGTTAATAACGCTTAGTTATTGTGGGCTGGTCAGACTTGCAATCTCCCAAATGAGTGGATGGCAAAGGCTTAAATAAATGAGACAGATGAAATTATTTCAGGGCTCCAGGAGGGTTCAACTTTCTCACAGAATCCAAGATTCTCTGGGTTAAGACCAAGACTTCCCTGAGTGGCTGTATTTACTAGGTTTTCAAACAAAAGAAGGGGCTACTGAAGAAAATGCAGGACTCTTGGCAGGACTTGGGGATTCCTTTAAGGACTTTTCCGAGTACTACTTTATGTTAATTTAGGAAAGCTATGTTATCTCCAGGAAGGCCTTCACCGCAGGAGTGAGAAGTCTACAGTCGCAGTCCCCTTTTAATTAACTGGGGTTGGAGCCAAACGTCCTCAGCTGTGCCTTATCTTGTCCTTTGTGGCACCCCAACTTCACAGGCCAATACAGGCCTCAGTGGGACCAGGGATTCATAGAGGCTCACTTACTATGGGTCCATTGCCCATCTCCAGACAAAGTGCCTAAGGTTCAGACAGCTCACAAGTAAACATGGAAAGCCAATTGGCTGATATGAACTTCTACTCAGAGCCACTTCATAGTGGTCTCCATCATACTGTAGTGAAATTTCTTTAAATTTAAACAATTGCCCTATATTTTGATCATCCCTTGTGTATTAAAATAATACATTGTGCCTCATAAATGTATACAATCATATTTTTTATCATTTAAAAGTCCCAGATTCAAAATTCCATTCAATAAACAAAAAGAATGAATCCCTGTCAGCAGGTGGGTAGACTACGTTTATAAAAAAATAAATAAATAAATAAAGATCCATCTAATTTTGAAGGTTTCCAACGTGTAGTGGCAGCATTCACAAAAGAGCAAAGAAGTTGGACTGCTACCCCAGACATCTGCTGCATTGAGAGCTCTCTTTCATTTTAAATATGGGACAACGTGATGTGACAACTCTAAACTGGAAAGTTCTGGGACAGAATTTCTCAGGAGCAAAAGGGGGAATGAATACGATTACCTGAATGTAGGTCCTCATGGAGGATTATGTTTCCTTCAAACATTCTGATATCCACTCAGCACATATTTAAGAATTTTCCAGGCAAAGTCTTTTGTGAAGTGCAGTGGATAAACAGCAATCATCACCTAAATCTGACCTTCTGGATCTTTATACCCAAATAGAAGAAAATGTCCTTTGGGAAGCATCAAGTTTTAGACTCAGTGACTCATATGGACTTGATGTTTCAGACTGCAAATTTTCACTTTCTCGGCAAAATATACACAGTCCCAACCTCTCCTACTTCTCTCTACTGTAATTGCCTCTTTGGCCTCAGAGAATGGAAAAACTAATTGACTTTTCCTATGGCCCTCAGAGCAGACCAGGCTGATCTGGGTTGCAGTTGCGGTTTGATTTGTGAATGTGCAATTGAAAATAAAACACTTATTGAATTACAGCCCTTAACCAACTGTTTAGCAAACTGACAGGGTTGGCCAAAAATATGAGGGTCATATTGTCAATAGAAAAATGATCACGATTTCCAGAGGGGGGTCCTGGTTACATTGAGAGAGGGAATTTATGGTGATTTGTTTTAAATATATCCCCAGTCTCTTTTCAGGATGAAGTCCAAGTAATAGTCTTCTGGATTTTACTTTTCTTCATACAAGCATTTTCTGTAAATCTGTGAGAGGGTTTCATCAATCATATACTATATATATATATATATATATATATATATATATATATATATATATTTGAACAAATAGGTAAATTGTCTTTCTCTGTTTTCTGAATGCCAGGTTTTGTCCTTTAATTCATCAAATTAGGAAGAATCTGAATAATATACTTCAGGGTGTCCCAGATTATCAAATTCACCTCTTTAATTTCAGGAGCAAATATCTCCAAAGGGAGCCAATAGAATCTCACGTGATAGAACACGTCGGTGTCCTTTCATAGGTACTGAGTATTTATTTCTATAAGCATCAGAAGTCATTTTCCTTCCTTCCTCTCTTGTACCTCTTTGGCTTCTTCTCTTCTTTCTTCTCTCCCTGCCTGTCTCTCTCCCTGCCTCCCTCCCTCTCTCCCTCTCATTCTCCATCTTCGTCTCTCTCCACCCCTCTCTTCTTTCTCCTTCACTCTATCTCTAGGCAGAGTATTATTATAACAGCCTGAATTTGCAAGTTGAAAGTGTCTTAATTACTTTTCTGTCATTGCTGAGACAAAATATTCAATGCCCAAAATTAAGGAAGGAAAGGTTTACTTAGCTCACAGTTTATGGAGGCTACAGTCCACAATCACCTGGCTCCAAGGCAGGGTGGCAGGGCACAGTGGCAACAGTCCAAGGTGGCATAAGACCCCCAAAGCAGTAAGAGCCTAAGAGGGTAAGCCTCTTTTCCTCCCTTATATTGTATATCGACTGTCTGCCCATGCCCACACCATCTCCGTGGCCTCCTCTTCCACAAGCTGAGGATGTTTACAGAGTGAGGACCCTGGTCCCCTGCTGCATCACTTAGATAAACTTTTGAATTTCTCAGGTTGACACAAAGAACAACATGGTAAGGGCATGTCCTTTCCACCTCAGGATGTAAAAGTGCTGAGTTACTTAATTAAACTTCTAGACTTCCAGCTGACACAGTGTATCAACCATAACAGAAAAAATGGTGGGCACCTCCTTTGCTCTTGTTTGAATTTCCCATGCATCACATCCTTTATATTTTCTTACCACTCATTTGTAGAACAGCACTCACTAAGACTGTCTTTGTCTAGATTGGCCATCTCACTCCAGACTTTCATACTTTAAATTGTACTCTCAGTAGATTCAGAGAGGCAGAAGGAGACATCCCTTCAGTGTTAGGAATAAATAGAAATTGAAGCCAATTACCAAATGTGTAGCATCTTTATTTTTGGAGGTCTTTGAGAGAGTATTTTTTGGAGGGTACTGGTAATCAAACTCATGACCTCATACTTGCCAGACAGGCACTGTGTTGCTGAGCTATATCCCCAGCCCCTTGAGAGAGTATTTTAAATACTTTTCCATGGCCTAGTCCAGCAAATGATTTCAAATGACTTATCATAGGGATGCAGTGTTTATTGTAAAGATACATGGGCTTTTTTGGTCAGTTTAGGTAGAATATTTGACTTAAAATAGTAGTTTTAAACTTATTGTAAGACACCAAATAAAATTTAGGTACTGTTCTCCACTTTTCAAGTTAAATGAAATCAGAACAACATTCAACTGTGTCAGACAGATGCTGCCTAAATTGGAGAGGGAAAAAAAGTGTGTTTATGCTGCAAATTGTATTTTCATTACAACAAAATGAATAAATTATCATGCATTTCACAAATCTGTGTTCCTAGAAATCGAAGAAGAATTGCTTAGTTAAGAGCAGTTTTGATGGTGCATTGAAGTTTTGTTTGTTTAGCAAATATATCCTCAAGAGAGAGAGAGAGAGAGGCAGAGACTGCAGTGAGAAAGACAGATGAAATAAAGATGTGTGAAAATTAATTTGAAGGTCAAATGACATATCCCAGTTACCCTGCCACTTATTTTAGCAACTGATTCGTGCTCTGTATAGTCGGCGGCTCTCCTACACAACAGTGAGAAATGAGAATAGAACATCTCTGCAAGCTGGCAGGAACAGATGCAGAGGCTTGTAAAGAACAAAATCTAAAATCCTACATAGGCAGATCACCATGCACTGCGTACACTGACTTGGCACAACCTCTTTAGCCTCTGTTTTGTCCTCTTCCCTCCTTCCTTTTTATGTTTTCATGTTTTTACACAGTCAAGTCATTCTAGTTGGGCTACATGTAAAGAGACTCCTTGATGTGGTCAACGCATTTTATTAATGCTTGTTGTATAATATTAGCAAAGTCTGTCCCTACTTATTCTGTTAAATGAGACAAATATGGGAGATACTCACACTGTCCCTTTCTACAACCTAGCAAGCTTTGGAAACAAAAGGAAGATATTCAGTCACACATTTTCCAGCGTGCTTCGTGGATCTAACACTGTGGAATGTGGGGTTATGTTGGGTGACTGGATAGGAAGTTCACTCACTGCTCTTCTTAGTCTAACCAAGACTAGGGCTTTAAAAGAAATCAATTAGAGACAACCTACAATTAGGAATCTGTATACACTAAGTGAAAACTATTAAATGAGAAGACATAACATGCAAAGCAGAATCTTTTTTATAGTCGCATAATTGAAATTCCATCATCAATTATATTGATGAGTGTAAACTGGAGTTGTGATTTTCAAGAATCTTGAACTGATACAAGAATCAAGTTTGTTTCATTAACTCAACTACTTAAACTGTTGCTGCTATTATTATCATGAGCCAGGTGGTTTTTTTTAACACTGTCTCCTTGTTTGAAAAGACTAAAGGAAATATAAGGTAGGTTGGGACAAATTGGAAAATACGAGCTACCTAGGGTAAGAAGAGAATCCGGGTGTCTTGAATTTCAAGCAAAAAACTTTTATGCTATATTCAAATAAAGTTCAGAATCCGATAATACGTATAGCTTTAAACATTTTCTCCCAAAATTCTTCTTATGATGCTACTTGAACCCTTGTCATAGGGCGCTTTTTTTTTTTTGGTGTTGTTACTGTATTATCCACCACTTCGTCAGATTTTGAACCACTAAAAGTGTTAGCCATAAAGCAGTAGAGAGGAGAATGAGAAAGGGTTGGCCATAAGGCATTAGAGGGTAGGCAGGGGTCGGAATAGGAGACCGAGGGTGCATTGTGTTTATTAAGCTACAGATAGGTAGGGGAAGTAGGTCTACTACCCCACAGTACAGTAGCACAACCATACTCTACAATACCTAACTATACATTTCTCAGTAACTAGTGGAGAAGAGTTGAAATGGCCCCAACACATAGGTGGTAATATTTAAGGAGCTGGAAATGTTAGTTGCCCTGATTTGAGCACAATATGGTGTAGTGTACCAAGAGAATTACAATAGTCTACTCCCAAATGAGTAAAAATATTGTATGTCTATTACAGGCTCTTAAAAGTAGCAAATCTTATTTCTCTGTAGCTTCCCAGCCACTTGAAACATACTTAGGTTGCAGTACATGGTGAATACTTGGTTTAAGAGAAAAATCAAATCAGATGTGGGTAATAAGTTTTACTGTGATGGACTTAGTAGGTTTGTGGTGACATGAGCATAAGGGAAATGATGACTTGAAAAATTAGGACTGTAAGCACCATAATAATAAAGGAAATTTGCTTCCATTGCCTTTGCTCCTCAGATATTGTATAGGGAGATCTAAGGTGTGATGAAGCATAGAATAACATGTGCTGCCAAAGTGAATTATCAACACAGTACTTCTCCTGTGTCTAGAAGCCTCAGCTTGTTAAAACATTATCACACTGATACTTCCATCATTTTAAAATGAGACAATGGGAATACTGTATTTCTTATATACTTTAGGTATAAATATAAATCCCTGATATGGGGTATACTTTTACAATAATCAGAGGAATAGACTATGACTCTCAATAAACTATAACAGGAAGAGAACTCAGAGAGATTGAAAAACACGTCTAAAATTGTAAATGTAGTTAACAGTACAACTAGGATTTAGATCTGTGTCTTAATACAGTGCTGCTAGTCTGCCCCACCATCTGGCCAGGAAGAAATGAGGGTGTCAGCATGGCCAATGCCAAGCCCTATTCTTGACCTCAAGCTCCAGAAAGCACCACCACCTCTGTGGTTGACCATTTGCCTATGTCACCCTCACTTTGGGAACAATATTTTCACTTCAGGGCCAACAAAATTGGGACAAGCCTGTGAGGTGTGATTGATCTCCCTTCCTAAATCTCTGCAGGCCAACACATTGCTTCCTCAGACTTCAGCAAGACCCTAGGAAGCCATTCTTTCCCTGAATGATGCTTGCATATTGCTCCTGCTCATATTTCCTTCTCAGAGTTTATGAGAATTTTTAATACAACAAAGGCCACAGTTCCTGTCCACATAGGAGATCACAATCTATTGGCGTGAGAAGTACAGTGCAGCTGGTGTGGCACAACCTCAGGCCTTGCTCATAAACACTTTGCTGGCTTTTGAGCACTTGTTACCGACAGCAAGGCGTGTTTATACAGCTCATTCCAAAAATAAAACTGAAGGGAAAAAAATCAGTTAATTCATAATGTCACACTTCGTCAAACTTAAAAACATAGCGATATTTTTGTTTTGGATGTCAAATTATTTCCCATTGAGAATTAAAGAGAAAGGAATGGATTCTAAATGCGGTAAAATCCATGAAGCACAGGAGGAAATAAGGTTGCCTCCATTCACAAAGAAAAGCTAGCAACGTGGTTTCCTTGGGTTTGTTTAACTCTGATTTCCTTATTCCACACAGTGCAGGTGCTTGAATTATAAAAATACATGAGTTATCTCAAACATTACGTAGAAGTCCTCCTAGCATTGTTCTGGAAAGGTCCTATTGATTTGTTCCTGTGTACACACTTAAGAAAGGATACCACTAATTCCAATCAGTTAAGCTCATAGAAACTGTTGACTCATTAATCAATAAACTGATCATCTATATTTTACTTGGCCCTAAACAAACAGAGTTCTATATTAACAAGAAAAAAATCAATAGTGTCCAATATCACTATACAAACTATTCAGATCAGCTTCATTTTAACTTCTTTTACTATTTTTATTATATATTTTATTATATTTTGTTATATAAAAATAAATGTGCAGTATAACTCTTAAACACAGAAATAAAATAGAAAAGAATCTGGCTAAAACATTTCTACAGCAGAAAACCACCATTTTTAGCATGGTATGAAACTTTTAAAACATGTTTCTTAAAATACAGGTTTTGCATTTTAATATTCTTTATCTATGTGGCATGTTAATCTACAGCCTGCCTTCACATTCTTAATTGATTGTCAAAAAATGTAAAAATCACTGCAAGCCCATTAATCTTATGAATATGCTCTGGTTTATTTTACTCTGTCCCTATTAATAATGGACAGTAGCCATATATGTTTTACTGCTACTAGCCTCTAATAAATATCCTTGTGATATTCTGTGTGTCATGAATTCATGAGTAATCTGACTATTTAAATTGGGTCTTAGAATATGCGCCATTAATTTAAACTGTAGGACCAGGAAGAGAATGTGATCATTACAGATACATTTTTCTTAGTACTAATTATTAACCAGATTTTAAGTGTCTTATATATATTAACTAACAGGCCTTTAAGCAATCCAAGAAGGTAGTTACTATTATTAGCCTTATTTAGAGAAAATGAGATATAAGAAGGTTAATTCCCTTTACTAAAAATCAGAAAACAGGTCATGCCTGATTTTTAGACTTCTCATCATTGTAACTTGACACTTGCTGCAGTGTCTGCCTTTGGTTTTGGATGAGAGAACATTGAGGGGGGTTCACGGGGTAAACTCAAGTCTATGGGTGTAAATCAGAGAAGCAGCTCAGGTTCAGGCTGCTTAGATGAACACTTGCATACAGGGTCCAAAGAAACAAAAATCTTAAAAATATTCAGATACATTATTCTTTATGCACCCATTCCTGGATGGTATTTTACTGTTTTTATCTGTTAGAGACGTAGAGAAACTGGTGTGCATCCAGGAGAAAAGAGATAAAACAAGAGACAGAGTGTAACTAACTGAGAATAAATGTTAAAGAAATGTTGCTCATTCCTTTGGTGACTTCCCTTTTTTCAAATATTAACCATTTCAATGGCCCAGTCCTAGATCCTGTGGCAGCAATGAAGAGGCTGTGATTTAAATTCAGTCTCACTAGTACAGCTGTACAATCATGGAGACAAGACATGGGGAAAGGCACTGTAAGATCGATATCACATCAGTAAAATGCATGCGTGATATGAAACGTCTACGGGGCACCTAGATGTGCTACGTACCATCCAAGTTATCTCCTTCTCTAAAGTCCACAGAAGCCCCGCCCAGCTGAGAAAGTAGACATTCGGAGTTATTAGACAGTGGGCCAAGCCACGATGAGGAACTTTGATTGAAACTTAGACTTGCCCCACTTCAAAGCTCAAGGGTTTGCTAGTCCCAACCCCACTCCCAAGACTATTTTGAAAAAAAAAAAAAAAAAAGACAAATGAGAAATGAGTACTCTTCTAAAGGAAGTAGAGAGTTCATATAGGAGGTCCATAGCATGGCTGTTAAGACTGGCAGCTGGGACGCAGAGCAGGTTGGAAATAGCACCAGGCAGGAAATAGCGAGGGACCAGAGACAGACCCCAAGATCACACCCCTACGAGCCATTCAGACAACAACCAGAGTGTGTTTGTTAATCTGCTGCGCTGGCAAGATTGTCAAATCATGACTAATGGTCACATTGCACACAGAGCAACACAGGCCCTAAGGGGTCCTGTTTCAGAGCATTTGTTGCAGCCTATTCTGTAGCTCGTGTCCGTGTCACATCGGTTATCACTTTGCATATTATTTCTCTTCTAACACTTTATCTTCAGTAGGAAAAGTATTATATTCTGTTCCAGATCACTCTCATTTCCACACACATTATCTTCTGTTAGTCACCAGGGGATTCAGAAGTAAATCCAAGCCTCAGACTTTTTAAACACAGGCTTTTCTCAATTACCATTCTGCTGTCTTTTTCATATCATTACTATGGATGGAGAATATCAAGTATTTGTACCCTAATTTTAGGAATCTGAACCCTGAACTTTACCCTCATACCAAGAGTGATCTATGCGGCCCAAAATAATCTATTATCGCTTAAATCATGAACTATCTCAATTTTAATTAGAAATAAATATTGAAGCCAAGACAGGCAATAGAAGCAATTCCAACAAATGTGGAAGAACATCTTAATATGAGCAGTCACTACCAAATACAACCTAATTGTTTCCTAATCTTCATTTCTTTTAATCTATGAATCAAGGAAAAAGCATTGATCTCTGGGCTTCTCAATAAATGTTCTACTAATGATGCTTTTCCTCAGTAGGTCATATATCATACCCGAGAATAGGAGGGGAAGAAAAATTAGTCTAAAAAGGCAACATGACCATGACCAGAAGCAGCCAGTATAATCCCGCAGGGGTTAATTTATTTATTTGTCTTTCCTCTAAGGCCAAGAATTCTTTCTGTAACTCACAAAAGATAAATATTCCCAAAGAGATTGTGGAGGAGAAAGACAGGCTGGCACATCGGAGCAAACATGCTAACCGTTCTGCAGATAAAAGAATTCGAGAGCATTTGCTGCAATGTGAGCATTTTCATGAAAACACATAGCATGTGGGTTGGGAGATGTGATTGTCTGCTGGTGTTAGAAAAACACAGTGAAACATGTACTCATGACCTGAGACATTAGGCAACTTCCCTGTCCTCCCATGGAGGGAAGAGAATGATTCCAAATCTGAAGGGCATTCCTGGCACTATTTACTTATCATCATGTTCTGTTGCTTCTGTCTTGCTCTTGTGAAGTCATTTAGGAAGGGGCTTGTTACACTAATTATTCTCATTCATTAGTTATATATCTAGTGACGAGAAGGAGCTGAAGCAACTAAATTTCTCCATCAAAACAAAGACAGAGGGGCTGGGGATATAGCTCAGTGGAATAAGCGCCTGCCTAGCAAGTGCAGGGTCCTGAGTTCGATCCCCAGTACCGCCAAAAAAAAAAAAAATCTTTAAAAAGAAAAAAAAACAAAACAAAGACAGAAGTGTGTAATACAGAAACTTGAGCCAGTTCTTCTCTCACCAAGATTCCCTGCACTTCCCCTTTGTCACACAGCATGGAACTTGGTATGTCCAACCTCTGATTCTCTGTGCTTCTGCTAGACGTGCTAGGGGCCTTTCCTTTAAAGAAAGTCAGGACTTACACATTCTACTTTCTTAAACTGGTTAGTGGCCCTCTCGATAGCAGATCCCAGTCCTGGGCCCTCCAGTACGCTCACACTCACAGACACATTCACAACCTGTTTGAAATCTGTCTAACCTCCTGATGGTAGTAACTTCAAGAGAATTCTTTCAGAAGAATGTGGTATTCACAGATGTTATTATTCTTGGTTTGAACCTTGAATCCAAATTATATTTTAATGGATGAACTTGACAAGTTATATAACTCGCTTCATTTGAAACAGCACAATGTAAATTTTGCAGTCAATGTGAATGTGAGAATAAATGGTATTGTTCCAGGTGATGATTCTTGCATAAATCAAGGTAGGTAACCGTACTGAATAATGTGATGATATTTTATTGTCCCAACAACAAAAACTCTCAGCAAAGATTGATGTTGTATTGACTAACTTAGCAATAAAATGAGAGATAAAGGAAATATTGAGTTAAAAGCCTCACTGGATTTGCTTTCTAAAACAGAGACAATGCAGAATCACAGATCATTTTAGCTGGCAGATAAGGTAGATGTTAACTCTTGCACTTCTGAGATGAAGAAATTGCTGCTCTAGACTAAATGAATAGGATTCCTGACTCCTATAATATTGCAGTGATTACAAAGCAAAGATGCTTCACTGAGTCTTGAGCACCACAGAATAACCTGCAAGAACTTTTATACCCTGTTTAGACCTTCTTTGCTCCTTCTGAAACTTCGTTATACTCTTATGACCACCCAATCCTAGCCAGTATAGGCTCAAATAAATTAAGTTCACTTTAATGTTAGATAGAATAAGCCAGATGTCAATAGTGTAGTCAAGATCTATTTTCAAGGAACATGTACCTACTATTTTAAATGTAACTAACTTAAATTTTAAATATTACTTTACATATTGTTTTTTGTTCCCAACATGGAAATGTTGTCTTTTCCATGAGAGGAACACAAAGGTAACTGTTGGGATCACAAATATTTCTGAACTGAAGGACTACTTTTAGTTTTAGTAATAGGAAAAATTTTATTGCTTTGGAGTATGCAAACACATATGCAGACTTACACGCACTGACACAAATCGTACCCTCACACCAGCATGCACAGAAACACGTATGCACACATGTTGCTATCACACACATACACACTCACAAATGCTCCACGCTTATGCTCATATGGACTCAAAATCAGTCACTCAGAAATACAGACATTCGTGTACACAGTGTCACACACATTTGTGGGGTCATTACATGTAGTTTATCTAACAACTAAATATTTTAAACCAAATGTGTGGCTCTTGTTAAGCATTAATACAGAAGTTAATATTACCCTGGGGTTTATTTTCATAATTGATATTTGGCCTGATTTCTCATGGTTATGTATTACTTTTTAGTATGCATAACTGTGCGGACTTCTCAAGTTCTGTGGAATAAAACAGAGAACTTATGTAGAAGATGAGTTATGAAAATTCATTATGCAGGGCCGGGGCTGTAGCTGAGGGGCATAGCGCCTGCCCGGCAAGCGTGAGGTCCTGAGTTTGATTCCTGGTACCAAAACAAGAAAACAAAGCATTCAGACTGCACCGAAAGATCACCTAATCAGTAGCCGTGGGTACCTAAAAGTGCTGCCTGTCTTCACTAGCACAAAGTGGTAGGGGTTTCTGATTTATGACATCTCCCTTCCCACCTGCCAAGATTTTAGCATAATCCTTTCTTTTACTCAGCAAACTCTCTTCAAAATTAATGGTAACCTACAAAACTTAAGTATAAAACAGCTACTTGCAAATGAACAATAATGAAAGAATCTAACTTGGGAAAAACAGTGTGTTTGAGATGGAGTGTGAGTGTAGTTGAGCACACATGTGTAAAATATGTATGACCTGCCTGTACTTCAGCAGCCCGAGTTCAGGGCCTTTTTCCTCTCACTAGGGACTGCAAGGACACCCATCAGCTTTTCTGTTGAACATTCTTCCCCTGCAGCTGTATAAACGACAAGACCTGCACCCGTTTCTTACCCTTGGCATTGAATTTGATGAGACCTGTCTATAGAATTACTGTTTTCTATAAACAAGACAACTCATGTCTAGCTTCCAGGGACATGAATTTGTAGAATCATCTCCACCTTATTTGTCCCGTGCCTTCCCATCGGCCAGTGCGCCCCCATTCCCTCTGTCTCTGCATGTTCCTTGTTCGTTTTTCCTTTTCCCTAGACCAGCAGGTAAAGAGGGGCCCCGTCAATCCTTTCCTCTGTTTTATTCTGACCATGGAGTTCTGTGTTCTCTGTGCAGACTCATTCATGCAGCACAAAGGGAGTTTGATTGATGTACATTTCAAATCCGCACAACAAAAAAGTCTTTGATCCAATCAACACATACACTAACTAGCTAAACAATCTGCTGCAAATCATCGGGACGTTTTAGACTGTCACTTCCAATATTAGTGATCCTCGAGTTAAGTTCACTTAAGTCCCTTCCAGGTCTATTTAAAAGTGTGTAATCATACACCAGTAAGATTCTAATTCAGGCCTTCAGTTTGTAAATGAAGATAAAAATAATGGCCATGGCGAGGCTGCCACATGTGACCCTCTCATGAAAGGTAAAAGCTATTTTCACTTCAAGTGAAACACATTTTGCGCATGATTCAGTGTGCACTGAACGTCAAAAACTACAGTGGGAGGGATTTATCATAAGCTTAGCAATAATGGCTTCCTAAATCTCCTATTTCCCAAACTCCAGCCTCTTTGAGATTGGTTTGCTCTTTGCAGAGATGGCTTGAGTGCACAGAATCCAAAGGAAAAGGGAAATGGTCTCTGAGGATCTCTTCTATTACCTGGACTTAATTTTCTCTAGTTTTCTTTATTATTCATTACTATTGAAAAGTACCATTGCTACTGCTTCAGTTAAGTGTAATTACTCTGAGGGAAGACGGTGCAAACTTGTGACATGCTGTGAGGTGCTGTCACCAAAGTCTGTTTGAAAGCTATTTGAAAGCCTCTGCTCTTCTGGAGGAAAATTTAAGATGCACCTCTCACTGGATGGGTGCCCAAACTAAAAGACAATATAGACGATTCCTCACAAAAGAATGAGAGCCTATTAACGAACACTCGGAAAGCACAGTTTGAGCCTCAGGCATTTTACAGTGGGAAGAGAACTCGGGAGCTGGGCTATTCTCATCATGCAAGGCAAACAGGTCCATTACCGCAACTGGAAAGGGCTTGGAGACCAGCAAGATCCTTTATTCAAGGATCAGCTTAAGAGCTGCGTCATTCTTCTGTTCTCTACCTCTGTTTCCTTCTTCTTATGTAAGACTAAGCCTAAAGCCTAAGCTGAAGTGCTCTGAGACTCCAGAGAGAAGCGTGGAAACATAGGGATCACAAAAACAGTATTTGCTTGAAAACTGGTGATTTTCTTTTCCAAGTTGCACGGGCCTTTTCTCTCCTATTCGAACAAGTCGCACACTTCCAAAATGTCTTCCTTTCAGGTATTGGAATGCCATGGCCATCGCAAGGCTGTGCCATCTTGTACTCACAGACAGCTGGCTCCTGTTATGTCTGATTAAAAGGCCAGCAGGGTAAACATGCTGGGAAAAACTGTGGCAAACACATTGTAGGGCATGAGGAATACAGCTAGTCTCTGTGATCTTCTCCGGCATGTCTATCATTTCCTTCCCAATCACCATGTTAGTCCTTAAGAGAACTAGCAGGACTCGGTACATCTGGAAACAAATGTACAAAACTAACATAGAAATCAGCTAGTCCCTGGTCTGGCATCTTGATGATGAGGATAGAAAATGTATGTAATGTCCAGTGGTTTCTTCAAAGAATGACAACAGAATAAACCCATTGCTTGTTAAAAACCAAGTCCCCATTTGTGTGTGTTAGCTATGGAAGGCCCTCTGTCCCCTGCTTCCTCTAATGATTACCACACACCAAACCTGGAAAACAATAGCTTTAATCAGGGATCAATAAATTATAGCCAGCCAGGCAAATACAGTTCATCTACTGCTTTGACATGTTTCATAAGCAAAGCAACTTTTCACATGTTAAGTGATTGAAGAAACATTTACTCAGGTTTTCGGAGCAGAGATATTCCGATATTGAAGTATACATAGCACCCTCCCTCTTTCTCAGTGCTTGGCATCTGCAGATGGTGAAACATATCTCTGAATTCTCTATCTTTCCTTAGGCATTTCTGAATCTAGAATTCAGTTTTCCCCCTAAGATATATGAGAAAATCCAACAGCCAAAGCAAACAGAGACTTTAAATCCCGAGAGATCAGAGATCTGTAGATTCTGAACTAAAATTTTTCTATACAATACCAAACTTAAAGGGTTACTCAGAGGCCTATACATCAAGGTGCCAGGCTTCTCCAGAGTATCAGACTCTATATTGTTCTACTGGAGACTGAAGACAGTTGTTTGAGGGGTTCGTCCTAAGACAAGTTTCATGTCTTCTCACCATTTGTTGTACCACTCAGCCTAGACCTTTTCCTTAAAAGGCCTTTTTTCTTAACCAAGGTAAGAGTATTCTTTTGTCCTAGGTGACAAGAGTCATGAGCTTATTCCATTTCCAAACCAAACAGTCAGGAAAAAAAAAATGGTGGCTGATGGGAGTGACACACCATGAGAGTTTAGATGCCATTCCTAGCCCCAGACCTGTATCATCTCTTGGTATCAGAAAGTGGGAGGAGCTGTGGGTAGTAGGCTAGCTGAACACAAGAGGGAACATTTGAAAGGGTGAGTTGAAGGCATTAAATGGAAGGGGCATTTGTCATTCTTTATGATACAGACATCCCTCTTAAGAGTTCTTTAAATATCACTAAATAACTTTTTATCAAATCTAGTAGTTTCCAAGCAGCAGAGAATCTAAATATTCAAGTTCCCTCTTTTTGTTTTACTATTAGATACTATGTTGTCTGTATAGCTGTGTTACCTCATATTGTACACTAAATTACCCTAAAGTTAACCACTAAAATAATACATGGTTACTGCGCCATGCTTTCTGCAAGTCAGGAGATTTTGCATAGCTTAGCTGGGTTTTCTGCTTCAGGAAATCAAAGGGCTGAAATCAAAGTGCTGGCCTCTGGGGCTGCAGTGTGGCCTCAACATTCAGCCAGGGAGGAGCCTTCCATCCTCCATGCATGTATGGCTGTTAGGAGAGTCCATCTGTCCATGGAAGGTGGGCTGTAGTCCTCAGTTACTTGCAGACTATTGTCCAGAGAGTAGATTCTCTTCCTTGTCATGTGGTCCATGCTTTAAGGAAGGTGAAAACATATGCCCTCCTTTATCATAGCTTGTGATAGATACCACCTTTTTGCAAAACAAGCTTTAAGCTTGTATATTTAATTACAGGTGGGACATTCATCACATTTTCTGTGTACTTCAATTTTAAGCAAATCACAAAAGCTACCCATGTTCAAGCAGAGGAGGAAAGAAAGGGGACCTAGTACTCAAATTGGGGATTCTAAGGCGTCATCTTAAAATTGTCCCCTACATACACATAGATGCTTCTTGTTTCTTCAGGTTGGCCAGAGATGTCTTCAAGCACAAAGATCAAAATGTGAGCAAATAACAGAAGTGCCAAGAAGAACTATTGGTTTTCATTTTCCCTCCGGTAAGAATTTGTTTTTTAATTTTTATTCATTAGAAATAAAAATGTTCATGTATCGTGTGAAAGTCTGTGCTTCCCTTCTCTGAACATCTGAACTCCATTCCTGAGTGTGTCTTATATCTACCTCGAATACATCCTTCTTGTGTCTTGTTAAAAAATATTACCAGGTTGGCACTAATTTTTTCTTCCTGGTTCTGTCCTCACACCATGGTGCATCCTTTTAATCCAGCATGAACACCCTGACTGATGATGCTACCTGGCACACTGGGCTTCCTCACTCTGCTCTTTGTTTTCCACAGACTTTGATTTGATCGGTGTGATTCTGTCCAGTGCAAAAGAAAACCAAAATAAATGTTTGTTGAATGCGTGAATCAATGAGCTAATAAATGAATTAAGCCTTCCACATGCCTTTCCCTTTTGAGTGCATCTTTTACAATATCTTAGTACAATGCAAGCAGTAACAATATTTGTATATGTTTGAATATACATCCATATGTATTGTTTGCTTAAAGCGAAGAGTTTACAGATGTTTCTCAAGGTTAGCCCTTGAAACCTGTGCTTTTGATTTAAATTCCTCAATTTTTCCATCCTAAAACAGAAACCTGATATTTGACCTTGTCTTTTAAACCCCTGACCAACTGACCTTGACTCCATCTATATCTGACAACACGTTCCCCTGTAAGGTGTGGGACGTAAGTGTAAGTAATAACACATGGTTAAAGCAGTTATTGATGGAGCCAGGAGCAGGGTGTTAAGATGGGTGAACGTGCTTGTGTTTTTCATAGCTAGAATCCAGAATGTTCTGAAATGAACTAAAAATAAAGTATCCTAGCAATGCCTTTGCTGGAGTAAGGAGCGCTGAATTTTTTGCGAGAACATCGGAGAGAATGTTTTGGTGAACTTGTATATTGTATCATAAATATTTTTGCTAAAATTATAGAATTGTCTGTTTCCTTTCAAATTGCATCAGGACCAGGCAAAGAAGGATAAGCTTTTAATGTGGAAATTTCATGCACACGTTTCAGCTTCCTCCTTTTCTTTTTCAACTCTGCCAGCTCTTTTTATGTTTAGTAGAGATTGATTTATTGGTGCTTTTTTGGCCTACCTGATGTGTTATGCAACCCTTCACCAAACTTAGCGATACAGCCATCAATTTGCAAACTTGCTTTGTTGTAGCCAAACTGAACTTTATTGGATTCAGGCTGATTTATTTACTAAGTTGAATGATTTTTGTATAGCCTCAAGCCAGGCCCTTTTCTTCCATTTCTTCTCTGAAATTAAAAAAAAAATTTAATGAGACAGCGAAACATGTTCTGTCCTTCAGGGCACAGAATAAACAGACTCTGATCTGCTGTTATCTGGAAACAACCAAATGATAGAAACTGCTACTTTGGATGGTCTAAAAAGGGAAGATGTTGACATCTGATTTTTCTTTCCCCCAAGGAAAACGTCAGTAAGACAGAAAAGAGCTCTCACCAGGGCCATTTGCAGAAATAAACATGTCCCTCTTTTGTAACTAAGTAGAAGAGGGTGTTGGATACACTGATGTTTGAAGTGGAAAACATTATGACCAGCTTCACTGTGCCTGGCTCGAACACTAGGCGGCGCTCTCTGGAGGGAACTTCAGATGTAGTTTAAGTTCTAATGAGTGTAGTTGACATGAACACATCCATAAACGGGTCAACATCCTGATGACGACACTGCCAAGAACAAGATCCAGTTCGGTACAGCAGAATGAGTTTGTTCCAGGGTCTCTGTATTTTCCACTTTCTTTCCCAAGGACACAGCCTGAAAGGATCATCTTCATGCACTCGGATGTGCTCAAAAACTGTTGAAGTACGAGTCTCTTTCCTTGGTATCATCACGGCATGAGCTTCTTTCTAAACGAATGTATTGTCTTAGGAGCAGTACAACACGTGTGGTGAGCCAGCAATATCCCGATGTGAGCGAAAAGGAAGTTAAAAGTTAAGAACTTGTGCAAATGAGTAAGGCATCATTAAGAAGAAGGTATGGGCTGAATTATCCTCCAAATTCTTATGTTGACATCTCAATTTTCAGTAGCTCAAAAAGTGACTCTATTTGGAATGGGAATCAGGGTTCAGTTAGGTAAGACATGGCCCATAATCCAATGGGACTTGTATGCTTAGCAAAAGAAGAGACAAGGATACAGAAATTCAGACCTTGGGACAAGGAGCTTAGGATACAGCAAGGTAGCCTGAGGCAGAGGGCCTCAAAAGAAACAAGTCCTGTTGACACTTTGGTATCAGATTTCTAGCCTCCTAACTGCAAGGAAAAAATATTGTATTTTAAAACCATTCTGTCTGTCATTACTGGTTATGGTAACCCTAGCAAATTAGTATGGAAGTCTTCCAGAAAAGTTGTTGGTCTCTTCCAACAATTTTCTTTTTTGGACAAAATTTAAATTAGTCCTTATTTTAGCTCTTTCTTTCTTTCTTTCTTTCTTTCTTTCTTTCTTTCTTTCTTTCTTTCTTTCTTTCTTTCTTCTTTCACAATTGTTCATCTGTTCAACAGACTTCACACATTACTGTATATGATTTCCTTTTACTTTCTGCTGTATATCCTGGCACTGAGCCTATATCCTGACTCCTCAATGGATTCAAGAAAGTATTCACAGAAGATGTACAGGAAATGTCTCTTTGAAGACATGTGCAGTTTAAAACAAGGACAGATTCAGGCCTAATAAAAACATAAAGTGGGTCAAGTTCAGTCACATTACCTAAGACCCTTTCTCTTGCATAAAGGTAGCTACTTGATTGAGTGGAAAAAGCCTTAAGATGGAAGTGGGAAAGTTACACAAAATCCTTTGAAATCTATGCAGTGCTGCACAAATGCAATCTAATCTTTAGAACAACCTTCAGTTACAGAAAGAGAGACTCAAAGTGAGTAGGTATTTACAAAAGGGATTTGTAAATCAAGAATTTGAAAACTCAGCTCCAGACTGCTGGTTTTAAAGTCTGTATATTTTCTATAGCCCTCATGGACCAGAGACTTAGGCTACCCAGTGGGGAAATGCATGTAACATATACCTTTCACATAGTATGTGGTACAAAACCTTACATGAGATTAATATTGCTATTATAGGAAAAACCTCAATTAATAAGCCAGCCATTTGTTTCCATTATAATTTATTTATTCTTTAGTAACAGATCTTAATTTTTTTGTTGGTCTAAATAAAAGTACTTGGAAAACTCCTTAGTTTATTTTATTAAAGAGTACAATGTAGCATGCATGATTTATATTTAATTACATTTATAACTTACTATATTACAATTCTATCCTGAAGTCTACATACCAGGTAGATCATTATGGGAAAGTATCAAGTGGTTTGAGTTTACTCTGACTCAGAATTTTACTTGAAATAAGCACTTTGACTTAAGAAAATCAGAAAATATTGCTGAGGCAATTTAGAGTCAATGAAATTTGGAAGGATTCTTTTTCTATTGGTAATTTGCTAAACACTTACGTGTTTGACATATGGCAGGCAACAGAAAACTATGAAAAACTATTTTTGAGAAAAGTGAGTCTGAAGTCCTGAGAATAAGTATGGAAGGAAGAGACAGGAAAATCATCATGAAATCTCATGTAATTCAGGTTTGACCTGTGTGGTCCTAACACATTTTACCAGTTACCCCTGAAATTCCAGAAATTTCACATGATTACGAGAACCTATGCAATATTTTGACCGAAGGCAAAGATTACAAAGTCATGCAAACGCTTATCTGATTCCTATGGGCGGCGTCTGAATTTGACGTATTGTTTTCCTATTATGCTACAGCCTCTATAATGTCAAACGTTAACATTTAAAGCACCGATAGGGTGCACTGTTCTATAGAAAAGATACAAAAACTACCATTTTTCTCCTTTAAGTTACCCAGTTGTGCATCTAGTCTATCTTTACCTTATTTTTCATCTATGAATCCATAAATCTCTCATTTTAATGTTTCTGTCTTTTTTTTTTTTTTGAGACAGGGTCTTACTACGCAGTTCAGGCTGACCTTGAACTCACTTATGTAGCCCAGGCTGGCCTAGAACTCACAATGATCCTCCTGCCTCGGCCTGCCAAGTGCTGAGATTACAGCTGTGCGCCACCATTCCTGGCTCAATATTTTTTTCAGGCAAGGTCTCACTATGCAGCACACGGTGGCCTCAGACTCATGGCAACCCATCTGCCCGCCTCCCCAGTGCTGGGACCACAGGTGTCTGCCATCGTGCCTGGCTCTTTTATCCCTACTTGAATCAGCATGTCTTTCCAGTGGTTCCTCCATTAGTGAGTTAAAGAGGCCTTGGTTAATATTTACTGTATTTGTTTATGAGATTGATGTCATTACCTTTTGAAAATTACATACATACATATATATATATATGTATATATATATAGAGAGAGAGAGAGAGAGAGAGACAGAGACAGAGACAGAGAGAGAGAGAGACAGAGAGAGAGAGAGAGAGAGAGAGTAGTGAAACTCTGCCCAAAGATGCACATACATTTCAGAAAATGAAAACCTCGCTTAACTATATTGATCTAAATTTATTGAGACATCATGATATTAATACAAGTTCCCTTTGGCCTGTACCATGACCAGAGGTGCTCAGAGAGGTGGCTGTTAACTCCCAGAGATTTATCAGTACGGTGAACGGCTGCTTGGGTAACCTTGGTCATTGAAAACTGCTGTACATGCATTTTCGATTTCTTCTCTGAAGGCTGGCAGTGTAGTGATTTTTCTGTGATATACAACAGCCTCTCAGATCCCCCATATGAGGATAACATCATCTATTAAGAAAACTCATGCTATTTTTCGATTCCTATAGTGCATATACATTTTTGGACAGACTTTATATTACTTTAACCCAAACCGACTCTAATGATAGGTATACTTGTCTCTTTCTTACAGATCTTATAAACTGAATGTAATCTGTCCCATGTTATCAAATGAATACGCAACCCAGTGGAATATTATGGTATACAGCTTTCTCTTTTTTCCTGCAAAAGTGCTATATCCTACCTCTTAACAAGACAGCCTTGATTTTCTTATGGGGAATCTCCTTCATCTACTATCAACTCACCTGATTGAATGAGGTCATCCATAGCTTACACCCCTTTACCAGGAACAAAAAGTTTCTTGCCCAAATTACGATGTGCTACAGTTCATAAGAATGAAGAACTATGTCACTGTCCATGTCTGAAGTAGGCAGTACATTCCTGGCTACTTCAGAAAGAACCCTAAATCTAGATCACATATACACCTTATATTCTTTGGAAAATCCAAGCCCAGCGCTCTCCCTTGATCTGCTTCTAGGTTATATTCTTGAGCAAATGGCGTGATCCTGAGTCGCAGTAACTCCATGCCCTTTCTGCTCCCATAATCCTATTGCAGACTGCTCCTTCACTTCTGGTTTTCGTTGCTTTTATTTTAAGAGTTTAAACCCCACCCAAAGTACTATTCAGTGCAAAACACTTCCCTTTTCTACTATCATCTACATCATTTTTCTCTATGCTTGAAACTTTACCCAAACTGAAACCAGTTTCCCAGAAGATGACTCAGCTGGACCAAAATATTCTTTAAATCAAATAGCTCTTAATAGTTCTAGCCTGCAAAATATAGTTTTATGATACATAATTAAGCATAACAAGAAGTTAGTTATCAAATGCAGCTATTATATTACTGACCTCGGGTCAGCTTCCATGAATACTGTTGGTTTAGGCTGTTTATTTTACTTGTTTTGAACACTGAATTGTCAAATACTGCATGAACAGGCTGTGTTATGTCACCTCGCTTGGTCAACAGGAAGTCAAATAGCACGTATGAACTTTGTCATCAGGGATTGAGAAATGCTTCAGCTCTTAGCTTCCAGTTCTACAATCCCTCGCTGAAATTATGATCACAGGCCCAAGACAGGAACAAAAGATGTCACTGCCAAAACCTTGCAGTTAAGTTAACTGCATCTCAGAACAGCTAGATGGACAGTTATACCATTAACACCACACTTAACTTCTCCCTACTATTCAGTCTAACCCTTGAAACCATTTGAATGAGTCTCAAGGAGTTTGTGTGTTCAAAGAAGTCCTCAAACTAACTGCTTTCACAACTAATCTCAGATACAATTTCTACCAGCTGTACTATAGGATTTTATGTAATAACCAGGTTTCTAAGTAAAGGGACTATTTGAAAGCATTGTACTTGGTGAGCGTAGTACACAAAGAGAATTTTGTGTGAATTTTAATGCACCTGAGTTTGGTAGTAATTATAAATTAAAATGCATGGAGGGGGAGAAAGTACATTGAAGGGGTCTAAAATGATGCCGTGCTTCCAATTTTGCCATGTTTCAGGACCCTAAGACAGTTATTTGACCATTTTGGTTCAGGTTCATTAATTTATGAGCCTTTCCTAGTTTTGTGCCATTAAGGAGAATCCTACTTTAGCCAAAGTGAATCCTCAGCACGTCAGGTGAACAAACAGAAAACAGGTAAGAGGACAAAGAGAAAAGTGACATTTACTCCAGAAAAGTAGGACAGGAAATGAATACATGGGAGAGAAAGAGTTTCTAAGTGAGAAATAGAAAATCACCATAGCTAGTGCGGCCCTGGCATGGCTGGGTGCAGAGATAATATGGTAAAGAAAGACAGATTTTAGTTTTGTTACAGTGTAGGGAACAAGGAGAGAGAGGCAAGTGGGTGAAAGAAATTATAAGCAGTTCTCTTTCATTGCAAATAGAATCCTTTCTTGGGAATTTTCAAGTCTTTGGTGTATTTCCGGGTCTTATTACTTTTTAATTAACTTTAAATTATCACATGATGAGTTGCACTTTGTGCATATAAGTGTGTGTACTGTTCTGTAAATTTTTAATACATACACTGGTCTATATAAGTTCTGTGCTAATTAGAATCCAGACCAATTCTTTACCCTTACAAAAAACACCTCTCACTTGCCACCCCAGTGCATTCACACCTGCTTCCTAGCAATTTTTCTAATCTCTAGAAACCACGGAGCTACTCACCATTAGCATAGTTTTACCTTTTCCAGAGTGCCACATAAATGAAACCCTGAACTATGTAATCTATCCTAACTGACTTCTGTAACACAGCAGGAAAATTCTTTGGCGATTCATCTAATTTGTTGTGTGAAGTGATAATTCATTTATTCATCTTGCTGATTGATTACATTATAAGCTTTATCAGGTTTGTTATCCATTGCACCATTGAAAGACATTGGGATTGTTTTTGGTTGGGTGGTAATTTTTTACATCCTTAGTTTATTTATTTTTAAGATTTAAGTCTGTCTGATTTTTAAAATATATTGTAGAAAGTATTTACACATTGGATAGTAATGACCATTGTTTCCCTGGGTAATTAGTAATAAAGTTTCTATGAAAAGCTATGTCCATTTCTATGTATATGTTGGTTTATAGTACGGTTTTATTTCTCTAGGATATTGTCTTGGTTAATTTTCTCTCATGGCTGAGACAAACTATCCAACACTGGAAATTGAGGAAGGAGAGAGGTTTATCTACCTCACAGTTTGTGGAGGTTTCAGTTCATACTCGGCGGGCTCCAGGGCAGAGTGGCTCATGGCGGAGGGCGACAGTTCTTGGGGGCAGGGGACAGCAAAAGCAGCAAGAACAGAAAGGGCGAAGCGGAAGCGGTCAACCCTCTTCCCCTCCCTTATACTGTAACCAGGCTGACTGCGCCAGGGTGAGTATACCGCTCGCACACATAAAACCAGCAGTGGATCATGAAACCCGCCCCACAAATGTATGAAGTTGGTGGGAGACATCTAGACACAAACCATAACAGACATATACCCAGGAATAGGATCCTTGGGTTAGAAAGCAAGAGTTTATTTTACACTTTAAGAAAAATTAGAAGTGTTTTCCATAGTGATTGTATCATTTTGCATTCCTACTACCAGTGTCTATGAATTCAAGTTGTCCCACATCAAACTCAGTGTGTAACGCTGCCAGTGTTATTATAGTCATCTTAAGACACATGTAACGATATCTCACTGTGGTTATAATTCGTGTTTTCTTAATGATTAATGAGATCAAACAGTCTTTCATGTGTTAATGTTCCGCCTATATGTATCTTTCTTCATGAAACATCAAGATATTTGTCTAGTGTTTAATGGAATTGTGTGTTTTCTTGATATTAACCCTTGACAGTTCTTTATATTTTCAGCCTATAAACCTTCAGTCTTATTCATGATTTGCAGATCGTTTCTCTGAGTCCTTAGTTTGTCTTTTTCTGGCCTTAAAATGTTTTGTGGAGCAAATATTTGTACTTTTGGCTGAGTCCAATGGCAATGTAACAATTGTTTATTTTATGAAATGTACTTTTGGTGTTAGGTATAAGAACTCATCAAAAAGCTGCACTGTAAAGAATTTCTCATATATTTTCTGCTTAAAGTTACATAGTTTTGCATTTCACATTCAGATTAATGGTCTCAGTTATTATTTTGTACAGCATGGGATGTTTACATTGAGATTCATTTCTTACATGTTATCTGCATGTTTCAGCACTGTTTGATGAAAAGGCTATTATTTCCTCATTGACATTCCCTTGTACCTTTGTCAAAAATTTATTGGCTATATTCACGTGTGTCCCTTCTGTTGTCTTCATTTTGTTCCACTGATCTGTAGGCCCATCCTGTCTCACATAGAACACAATTTTTATTATTATTATAATACCAAGGCTTCTCTAGTTGTCCTTTCAATTCAGACTTTTTCTTCTTTTTTTTTCATGAATCTGTGCGCAAGTATTTACATATTTAAGATTTCTGTTTTCTCGGTAAACTGACATTTTTACTATTGTATAATGTAAACATTATCTGTGAAAATGTTTTGCTGTGAAATCTATTTTGTGTTATATTAGAAGAGTCATTTAAGCTTTCTTTTAATTAGTGTGTTCAAATTATAAGTTTTAACCTATTTATATCATCACACTTGGAATTTCTTCAGGCAGAATTTGAGTCATAGCCTTAAATTCATTCTAACTTTTTTTTATCAGCATGTTTAAAAAATTCACACTTAATTCCATTATTAAAGTGAGGTCTACCATTTCTGAAAAATCATTTTGATTATTTTTCTCTGTTCTACTCCTCTCTGTTTTTTCCCATTTCTTACTTCTAGTAGGTTATTTGGAAACTCTTCCTTTTGGTATTCTATTTTAATGGACCTATTGAAATTTTGATTAAAACTCTCTCAATTTATTTTAGTAATCACTTCATAAATTATGATGTACGTGTTTCATTTTTGTCAGTCTAGTTAGACTGCAAATTTTAGCATTTCAAGTTGAATGTAGAGAACGTTATTACTCTGTAGGTCTTTTTACCCCTCCCCACTTGCACTATGACTGTCACGTACTACTTCTAGATTCATGAAAAATTGTTATAATTTTTGCTTCCAACTGTCAAATCTATTTTAAAGAACTAATGAATAGTGCAATAGTTTTGTTAGAGTCACCCAGAAATTACCATTTCTGTTGCTCTTCTTTAAACCCTGGTGTTATAAATTTCTGCCAGCTATCATCTCTCTTTCACGTGATGAAATTCATGGTGCAATTCTTTTAGAGCAGATATATCCCAGCAAAACAAACTCTTCATTTTCCTTCATCTCAGAATTTCTTATTTCCCCTTCACTGATGAAACAAACTTTTGCTGAATGTAGAATTCCACATTAAAATTATTTTGTTCATCATTTTACAAACAGTTGCGCCTGGCCTGAGTTGTTTGTAATGAGAGATCTTCAACAATAAATCGTGCACTGATATTACCTTATATTGTTCTGGGTTCTTTAAGAATTTGCTTTTGCTTTGATTCCAACAGTTTGATTGTTCTAAAGCTCGTCATGACTGTCTTTGGGTTTATCCTGTAAGAAAGTCACTCTTTTTCTGGCAACTGTGGGTTTATTCTTTTGCTAAGTTGAAGGTGGAGCCATTACATCTTTAAACATTTTTCTTGTTCTAACCTCTTCTTTCTCCTCTTTTTGGTAATCTGACCACTCCAAGTTTCCACTTTTTGCAGTCCATGCATTCTACTCATGCCTACAATGCTTTTGCTGTCTGACTCTTGGAAGAAATTTTTGGTTAGTTTATCCTCAAATCTATTACTGCTTCCCTTTGTCATCCCCAAACTGCCTTTGAGACCATCCAGTGTGATATTTTTTTAAATTTTCCATTATTGTCCTTTTCAGTTCTAACACTTCCACTTAGTTCTTCTTTATATCTTCTGCTTCTTTCTTTCTTTCTTTCTTTTTTTTTTTTTTTTTGTGGTACTGGGGATCGAACTCAGGACCCTGCGTTTGCTAGGTAAGCACTTATTCCACTGAGCTATATCCCCAGCCCCCTGCTTCTTTATTGAGATGTTATATCTCCATTGTTTCCAGAGTGTTTGATTCCTCCTAGAGCATGTAATAGCTGATTTTAAATATTTGTCAGATAATTTCAACATCAGTATCACCTCAGTTTTGGGGCCTATGAATAATCTTTTCCCACATGAGTTAAGATTTCCTAATTTCAGGATGCTGGTTAATTTGGGACTGTAACCTTCTCTTTATGAGTATTATAAAATGACACTCTTGGTCGGTTTTTAGTCATGTAGAAAATGTTGGTAGTTTTGTTTTAATAACGAGCAATGCTGGTTTGTTTCAAGCAGAATTATAACCCACCTTCTGTAGTTTGCAGTTCTAAAGTGTAATTCCAGATCTGTCTCTATATAATATGCATACCATTTGGATATATTCCATGAGCAAGAGGGCTTCACTGCTAGTTTGCTTTTCCATGCAATGTATCACAAGGACAACATCTATGAAAACACAGGTGAGAGTTATCCCAAGAGTTCATAAAGTTTTATGATACTGTTTTGCTAAGTGTGAAGTCTAACTTCTACCAGTGATCTTCTACTAGTCTAACTTCTACCAGTGATCTGCTTTGCTTTTCCCTCTGAGACTTACCCTTTCTGTCCTCATTAAGACAGCAAGCTTCCATTTCCCTGTTGTTTTGTGTATTTTCATGACTGCATCCACATCTGGGCCATATTATAAAACAACAGAGATGCCCTGAAGTGCACAGCAAGGTTTGCCCTACTTTCCTACCATCAGAGTCTATTCATCAGAGAGAAAAACTCTCCTGCCCAGAACTTTGGCTTTTTCAAATTCCCATTCGATTGATACTGGATTGGTTTCGGATTGCATGGTATAAATATTAAGAAAAGAAGCCATCAACCCAAATAAGCAACAGAACAAATAGGGGATAGAAGGATTCATTATGAAATTTCTCTCCTTTCCCTAGAGCCAGAACTGCATTGCTTCTCTGGTAGCTCTTTCTGGCTCAATGTCCACTCTGGTTCATGCTGGGGACTGGAGAGGAAAATTGTGGCATCTTCATAGGTTAAATGATGCACTGAATTCTTTTATTTCTTCCTATCTTGTCTTCTCCTATCAACTTTTTATGGTTTTGAAATAGTTATCCAATTCAAACTGCTCAGCATTTTTTAGTTAATATAAAATCAGAAGAGACAATATATTTCATATCTTTTCTATCTTACCTGAAACTACAAACTTAGCTGTGGTAGATTGACAACTGGTGCTCAATTTATAATCCTCATCTGCACTGAGTAATCATGGTGTGGGAGGCCCACCTGGGGACTGTTGCCAGCAGCAGAAGAGGCAGAACTGGAGAAGGAGAAGAGAGGCTATTTGAAGCTGGCAGAAGCTGTTGGGAGCCTGTTGGAAGTTGAGAGAAGCTGTAAGGAGCTGTTTGGTCTCTTGGAGGAGTTTGTCACGCTGGCTTTCCTGATGAACTTGGCTGTTTTCATCCTCCCAGGAACTCGGGACCTTGTTGGCACTGAGAATGGCTTTGGTTCACTTTGGGGGAGCTCTGGTCCTCACTCTGAGCATCACTTCCTGGCTCCAGAGGGGAGAATGGTGCACTGCTCAGTCTCCTGGAGAAGTTTGCTGCATTGGCTTGCCTGATGGGAACTTGGCTGTCTTGATCACTGGAGAAGCTCAGGACCTCACTGTTGCTGTGGATGGCTGTGGCAATTTTCTGGGGAACTCTGGTTCTTATTTTGAGCTTCACTTCCTGGCTCCAGTGCAGATCCTTCAGCCTGCTGGTACAGATCCTTCCTCCTTCTGGCACAGACTTTCTAGCTTCCACCACTGACCTTTGGGTCTTCAGGGCAGATCTATGACACAGGCCTGCACGATATGTTGTCATGGGCTCTGGGCCTCCAGATGGACTCATGGGAGTCATTGTTATGGGTTCTAGGTCCTGAGATGGACTCATGCAGGACATATAGCAGGATCCAGGCCTTCAGCTGAGTTCTTTGGTCTCTGGTGTGTGAAAAAATTTCCTGCACTCTCTTGTAAATGATTCTTCAGATGACTATTATAAATAACCTTATAAAATATGTGTCCTGTGTTATATTATTCACTTGCAAAAAGCCCCAAGCCATGATATTAGCAGAGAATTAAACAGATTTCTACTTATTCTGTGAATCGATGGGTTGATTTTTGAAAAGTACTTGATATTGTTCTAAGTCTATAGACACATAGTTTACACTAGTCCTGAAAGAATGAGTAACCAATGACTTGTAATCACACAGTTGTGAGAGAGAAGATACAGCAAACACTATCAGCATGTCATCTACGCAACCTCAGAATTTGCCTTGCTGTCCCTATAAAACAGCAGAGACTCTGGCCAAAGCTCACATTCACCTTGCACACAAAGCAAGTACTAGGGGCTCCTAGAGTGAATATTCACAGAATTAGCATTCAAGCAATGAAAGAAGTCTGCGCACAAATTTCCACAGCTCCCTCTTCCCAAGGCTGCCAGAGGAGACGGCTCTGAAGTATTCCAAAACAATTTTCTAAAATTCTTCCACAGGGTTAAGCCCCAATCACCCACTATAGTTCCTTTATTGGTTTTCTTTGTTTCTCTGTCTCACCATCGCTCCTCCTGGTGTTTCCGGAAAACACTTCCCAAATAAACAATGGTGCACAAAATCTTGCCCCTAGAGATGGTGTGGGGGCCCGAACAGTGAGTAATGTGAACAGGCTTTACAGAAACATTCCGTAGAATTTCAAATCAAATTTTAATTATAATATCATGAATAATTTTGATAAAAATAACTGGAAGATGGGAAAGTTCCTCTGTTACAGATTTAAACTGTCTCAGTGAGGAGGATGATCTCTATAGATAAATAAAATATGTAATTGAAATTGTATGAGCAAATGCATAAATCCTGATATATTAATATCTCTGTATATAGAATGTCAATATGTTAAAGAGAAAGGTGCTATTTAGTCAGAGCTATATTAATGGTAAAATTCTCATTTGGCATAAAATAATCCCAGACTTGATTCTAGATTGAGAACAACCGTACTACAACACAACATTGGGTGGTGCAGAGTCTCATGATTTGGAGTAAGAGGACACATTGAACTGTAGCATCTTGGACATATTACTTTATTTCTCCAGTGTTCATTTTATTGATACATAAAGCCAGAGCATTGGTCTTAGGCAGAATTTCTTAGTCTTTCTGAATGAATTTCCAAAGAGTTTGTGCGTGGTTTTCTATTACTAAACTGCTAAGATTAAAGGGTATATGAGTGTGTGTGGCCTCTAAAAGATGTGAAACACTGAGATTACTAAACATATAAACACTTTTATTTTGTGAATCCACCATCATGCAAAAGGAATGCTTTCACAAAAGTATCCAGAAAGAAGTGCGAGAGAAGAATACTGTTGATAAAAGTGTATATAAAGCAAAAGACTGTATGAAAAAGAGCAAGGAAATTCAAAAGGAAAACAAGAAAACCGTGCAGTATATTACTATGAATTGTCCATTTGCTTCATTTTCATTGACTCTGTATAGGAAGTCTTTCAAGCCAGTTGTTTTGCAGCAGTGACTCACTCACAGACAAGAAGATATTTAAGTATCTTCCTTCCAGTGAGTGAATAGGATGTACACCCATTAAAATCATCAACCTCTGTTAAATACTCTCGGTGCAAAGATAGGGAATACAAGTAAATATGTTTAGTGGATTTGTCACACAAAAGGGAATTCTGCACGGAGTGGACAATTACAGTGGTTCAAGAAGGGAACAGGTGAGCCTAGTTTGAGGAAGAGAAAGAAAGCTATTGTGACTTTCTCCTGGGGACATAAGTGTAAATTAAACATAAATTTTTTTTTATTTTTTTAAATTTTATTCTAAAGACAAAAGAATGGAGACATATGAACCAGAATAAGCCATAAACAATACAGAAAATACAAAATTATACAGAATATAGTAGGGAATTAGCACTGGATGTTGTATTACATAATGTTATCTTCACATTAGTTAACACAAAAACATTAAAGGAAATACCAAATTGTAGAGAAGATAGTAGGGAATTTGCACTGGATGCTGTATAATATAAAGTTATCTTCACTTCTGTTAATACAAAAAC
>PVLD010008289.1:0-85094 GCA_004027595.1 Dinomys branickii | reverse complement strand
TACGTGTGTGTGTACGTGTGTACGTGTGTGTACGTGTGTGTACGTGTGTGTGTTTGTACGTGTGTGTACGTGTGTGTATGTGTGTGTACGTGTGTGTATGTGTGTACGTGTGTGTGTACGTGTGTGTATGTGTGTGTATGTGTGTGTTTGTACGTGTGTGTGTACGTGTGTGTGTACATGTGTGTACGTGTGTGTGTACGTGTGTGTACGTGTGTGTACATATGTGTATGTGTGTGTGTGAGAGAGAGAAGAGACTCAAAGAAGTAAAAAAGAAATACTGTACACATATGAGTATGACCTTGTGAAACACATCATGTGCTTTAAATATAAAAGTATTGAAGCAAAGGGGACTTGTACCAAATTTTTGAGACCTTCCTTAGTCATTATCGCCATAAGGGGATAGATAGCATACATTGAGTGTGTATTATGGTAGACATGGGGCTGGTGCTTTGTACCTCATCTCATTGAATCATCATAACAGCCCCGCTGAGTCTGCATTATTCTCATTTTACACAAAAGGACACTGAACTAAGCCTTGAACCAGCCATCAGAGAGGAGAAGTAATTTGCCTACAGGATACACCTGACAAATAAAGAGCCAGGATTCAAACTTGGGACTGTCCTGCTCCACAGCCCAAATCTTTCCCTCTAAAAGTAAAGTAACTTAAGTAATTTTAACTGCCCCTTCCCCAGTAGTATTCATGTGTTCTTGGCTTTAAACACTGGTTAAGACTGATATAACTTGGGGGCTGGGGACATAGCTCAGTGGAATAAGCACCTGTCTAGCAGGCGCAGGGTCCTGAGTTCAATCCCCAGTACTGCCAAAAGAAAAAGAACAAAGAAAAAAAAACCTAAATTCAACCATTTAGGAGCTGGGGATATAGCTCAGTGGAATAAGCGCCTGCCTAGCAAGCGCAGGGTCCTGAGTTCAATCCCCAGTACCGCCAAAAAAAAAAAAAGACTGATATAACAACTTTGATTAGGGTTGTTTACTTTCTCTTCTATTCATTTGAGACACATTTCAATAAAATAATAGAATTTAGGAAACTCAGATTAGGTGCTTGGCTTTTCATGTCAAAAATACGCATATCAGGGGCTGAGGGTATAGCTCAGTGGCATAAGCGCTTGCCTGGCAAGCGCAAGGTCCTGAGTTCGATCCCTGGTACCGGAAAAAAAACAAACAAAAAAAAAAGTGGCTGAATAAAATACCAATAAGGCAAGGGCATTAGTTTATACAGAGATTATTATTTATTAAAAAAATACACATATCAAAAGTGCATGTATGTTATATCTCTGAGTGTGGACACGTGCATGTAGCCAGGAGCACATAAAACTTCTAAGACTTCTCCCAGAACCTTTGCAAGTGAAGGCCCTGAAGCTCACCAGCTGGATGGCAAATCCACCTCTGATGTACATCTTATGTGTGCCTCATGTGTATACATGTGTGCTTTCAGGTGGGTGGAAGCACCAACCAAAGCTGTTGTCCCTTGACCAACAGATTTGGGTTCCATTGCTTAGTGCAATAGAAGCACTAGTTAATACCACTTATTTCTTTTCTGGAAGATGGGGAAAATTTGTCAAGCACTAAATGGGCTGAAAAAATTTTATGTACTTTTGACTTTAAGGCAGTGGTCATTTGCTAAGTTAGATATATAACTACGCTACGGCTCACACTCTTTGCTTTCAGTAGGCAAATAAATGTCATTTATTTTTAAATGTCTTCTGTATTCCACAATGGACTGTATCCAGAGGTGCTTTGTTAATATTACTTTGTAAATGTAACTTCCTGTGTCTATGAGGATTTGAAGACCGTATTGATAGGACGGGCTGGGTGGTAGACAGGTGTGACATTGGACAAGAGGAGAGCGGGAGGGGCTGTTTTCATTTCTTTAGAAATTTGTTGGAGAGGAGACACATCTTCTATGTATTCCAAAGGTGAGACAAACAACTGATGTGCAGGGGTTGCAGGAGAGCCAGATTCCAACTCAGTGGAAATGTCTCCCAACTAGAGCTGTTCCGCACTGTTTTGCTCTTGGCGTGGCTGGCCATCCATCACAAGGTGAGCTCAGCCAGAGCCACTCTTTGATCCGGGCATGGTGGTGCACCCCTGTAATCTCAGCACATAGGAGACTGGCAGGAGGATCACTGCAAGTTCAAGGCCATCGTAGACTACATAGTGAGTTAAGACCAGCTTGAACTACAAAGAGGGAGACTCTCAAAAGAAAAAAACAGCTGTTCCTTGGCAAAGGAGGGGGAGCTGGGAGACTAATAGCAAGCAGAAGATTGAGTCAGTCTAAGAAACCTCTAGAATCTTCTCTAGGCCCCAAATTTCAAGTGATTTTAGGCACATACTATTACCACCACTCATACGTGCGCTCTGCACACAGAACATTGCTCCCTGCGCTAAGCCAGCCCCATCCCTGACCGAACTCCTGACTACTGAGCAAATACATCTGTGAATGGACTGATGAAGCTATGGCCCCACTCTAGGGTCTCAGAGTTAAGTGTTCTCCTGGCTGAGCACCTGGGACCTGGGCCATACTCCTGCCCACCAGCCACGTCTCACGGATGGCACTCACAGCTGCCGTCTCACTGAGCAGCTCAGGAATGCACGCGGCAGGTGCGTCAGTGTCAGTGTGGGCAGGAGGAGATGTCCAGAGAGCCTAGGAATGGGGCAGCGGCCTCAATTCACCTTCTTTCCCCTTCCTGGCAGAGGCCATAAAACTGACAGTGACCCAGCACTCTCCTGCTGTCTCTGTGAGCTCTGCTGAGGGCTTACACATCCGTCCTGAGCCACCTAGGCCATTGCAACAAGAAAGTGTTCTGAGTGGTAAAGGAGGGAGGTGATAGCATTTGCTCCTGTGGCCTGAGCTGTGATGTTTCCTGACACTATGCTGAGCTCGTTCTCGTTGTCTGGGTCACCTCACTGAGTCCACACAAGAGTGCCGCGTTTGGGACACCACCTGTATCGGCTCTTTCCAGAGGAGGGCGGGCAGGCCTAGGGCAGCTGAGAGCAATGCCTCGGGAGCGCCACCTGACTCCGGAGCGCACAGATGCGTGGCCTCGTGCCTGTGTGCACGCAAAGGAGCACAGTAGAGGGTGGCTTCGTGCCCTGTGGCCTTTGTTTAGCCCCTACCGGGGACCTTCTCCAGTGCAAGCACAGGAGCAGCACATACTACAGCCCTGCTCCAAGTCCCGCTCAAGATGGCCCTTACCAGACCCTCGCTGCCGGTGGCAGAGGGAGCTGCTGGGATTGGCATTCTGCAGACAAGGCCAAGTGACCGGTGCCCGGGCTGCAGCATCTGTGGTCCACGCCCCACGCTGCACCTCTGCCACCCTCACAGACATCAAATGTGCATTTCCTGGCCTCCCCTTCAAAAATGGATAGGCTAATTATGAACCCTTGTTTTTAGTGATAGTAATCAAGAACATATTTTTAAATGTTTTCACTTTCTATTCTGCTTGCTACAGAAATAAAACATTAACCAAACTCCAGGGTCAAACCCAGTGAGTATGAGGCCATGTAAATTAGGAAAAGTTGAGGAAGACATTACTTTAAACCAAAAAAAAAAAATGTTGATTAGGGACTTATTTTTGTGTGAGATTAAAATACGAATCATTAAAATAGGACTGTATTTC
Source organism: Dinomys branickii (assembly GCA_004027595.1). Classification (NCBI taxonomy): domain Eukaryota; kingdom Metazoa; phylum Chordata; class Mammalia; order Rodentia; family Dinomyidae; genus Dinomys; species Dinomys branickii. Next base: position 81,456 of record PVLD010008289.1, on the reverse strand, counting down.
AGGCTCCGCATCCCCATCTATGAGAGCCATCACCATGACTACTAGATTTAGAGTCCGTGAGTGCCAAAGCCCTTCCCCGCGCAGAAACACGTCACGTGAGCCAGGCTCTGCCGCACCCAAGACATTTACAAAAGTGTGGTCAGAAGACCTCTGCATCTTCTTGCTCACCGTCCCTTTTTAGTGAGATAAATTCGCACTCTTTGAAATCTTTTGCTTCCTTTAATAATAGTAAGTAGCTGGCAGTAAGTTACACTAATAACGTCTACAATTCAAAGGTAGAGCGAGGAACAAAGCAGGCTGGCAGGGTTCCCTGGGGTCTCACTTGGGACAAGGTCGCCAGTAGCCACAGAACTTTATTTGGTACAAACAGCTGAGGTTTGGAGAAAGAACGAAATTAATATGGAGTGTTTCTCAGGTTCCCACTGAGTTCAGAGCAAAAAATAATGCAGCAATAGCTGCAGCCCTAAATATGCAGCTAAGTGAAGTTGTTAATTAAAGTATCTGTTAAAAATGGGTAAAATTAGAAACAGACTTATTGTTTGGTACAATTGTTGACTGCACATCCATGCACAGGGAAAGACGAGGGGGACAGTCAGCCACCTGTGGTATTTTAAAGATTAATCACCCACTGAAACAGGGTTTTGAAGCACCCACCTGGATTGTGACTTTACATCTAAGCCAAAGGGGTGGAACCAGACCGTGACAGATTTGGGACCAGGGGCTACTCAGTGGACACTTCAAATACAGAGTACATTGGAAAAGTGGCTGATATTGCAAAATGATTTTCTAGAGCATATAGGACCTTAGAACAATGAGTATTAGTGTTTTTAAAGGAGGGAAGCATCCTAGAATGTACCTTAGCACATTGTGACTAATTAGTACCTCTGACCAGAGTTGTGAAGTTCTTTCTTTTCCCTTTTTTTTTCTGTTCCTTCCTGGAGTTAGGGTGCATTAGAAGAGCATATTTTTCTCCACTGGGAAGATTTCTATCAGTTGTCATTGGAACATTAAAGACTTTCCCATTAAAGCTTTCCTTGAATAATTTGAAGTACAAGAAGGGATGTAAAAAGAATATTTTCACAAAAGTCATTGGAATAAGTTGGAACAATGTCTGCCCTAAATCTGAGATATCTATTTGGTGAGTTATTATTTGACAGCTACAAAGGCAATTTAATAGTATGGGGACATTTTTAAAACCTGACATAGAAGGGGACAGAGTAGACACTAAACTTTCAACGGCCTAACTCTGGCTAGATCACTATAGGTAGTAGTAGCGAGGCATTTCTCTGTGAGCGATGGGGTTAGAGGCGGTTTCCTTTGCTTTCTGGTTTGGGGCGTTTTTTAAAAACTTGTATATTACTGTCATAACCAAAAAAGATCTGACGTAAACAATCGTATGGCTCTGAGGTTTTGAGTTTCACGTTCTGTGTCCTGTCCCTGGGAGTCCATGAGGACAGTGCGCAGTTTTGTTCAACACTAGCTCTGCCCTGGTACCAGGCGCTGAGCCCCCGCCCCATGCACGCTGTTGAATGGTGTCCATCTCTACTCCTGTCCCTTTTTCTTCCCAGGTGATGTGCTCTATGAACTCCTTCAGCATATTCTGAAGCAGAGAAAACCTCGGATCCTTTTCTCACCATTCTTCCACCCTGGAAACTCTATCCACACACAGCCTGAGGTCCTGCTGCATCAGAACCACGAAGAAGGTACTGGACGAGGCTTCTCTTCCTATGCCTGAGGCTTAGACAAACTCATGGGTTTTAATTGTTAACTTGGCAAGTCATTCGTATTCATGACTGAATATGAATTCATCTGTCAATCAACAGGCCTTTACTGAGTGCTTACAGTGTACCAGGCAATAGAGGAGTAAGACGCATACTCTTCCTTTCTGAAGCCTGAAGCCTCAGTAAAGCAATGAGGTAGCTGTGCACCTAAGTATAAAAGGTTAATTATATTAGTTGGCACCAGAAGTATAGAGGAAGGGGAGGTTGTAACTAGGTGCTTCAGGAGGCTTCATAAGGGAGCGATCTGTGAAGGATTCCTTGACAGTTGTCCACCAGGATTCCGCCCAGCAGTGGAGAACATTCCCAACACAGAATATGACTTAAGACTGGGCTCAGCCCTTAGAATAGAGAGCAGTTAGACCACGTGGGATTTAGACCTTAACTCCTGCCCCCAACCTTTTCACTGCAATTGATAAATGTCAACGTGCACATTCCAAATAAAAGGAAATAAACCCCCTTGAGCCATCACCCTGCTTCAGCAGTGATGTGCATTTTGCCGCTGAGAGCTGGTCTAAGGAGGTTGGATTGGATCCAGAGTGTGGGGAACTGATTTCTCAGCTGCAGAAAGAAGTGAGAGCAGTCATTGAGGATTTCTGAGCAGGACCTAATAAAAGCTGGGTAGAGGAGGGGTATCTAGACCCTATGAATGTGGTGTTGGATCAGGGCTTTCTTCACTTGCCCCCAAGGAGATCTGTGGAGGGTATGCAAGGCTTCTCCACATCCCCTGTGGCTGTTCCTCTTGTGATTCATAGGACTGTGGAGGCAAGATCGGAACTGAACTGTGGCCCCCTGGATGTAGTTCAGAAGCAGGTGATTGGGTACAGAAATGGCTGTGAAAATGCCCTTGGGGCAGGATGCGGTTGAACAGCTAAGTATATAGCAGTGTTGAGTGCTGACCCTCTGAGGGCCGTGGTGTCCACTCCCCCTGCCCAGTTGGCAGATAACAGAGATGTGAGCATGAGTGGTGCTTCTCCATGTGTACTTTCCCTAGCACCAGGTTACTAGGGGCTCAGGTGCCCCCTCTCTTGGGGAGCTGCCTTAAATTGCCCCATTGCCCCCAAAAGTAGGGCTATGGTTTTTTGTTGTCAGCCAATTAAAAAATAAGAAGTTTTATGTTTTAATGAAGACGTCACAGAAGAGAACCCGACTCCAGGTGACCCACATCACCTGGGCCAGCTTGCTTTCATGACGGGACAAGGAGCGAGCCTTTCGGGCATGCCCCTGCCTCCTCCTCTCTTTTGCTTTCCCCTCCAGAATTTAGCATCTGCTGTCCTCCCCCAGCACCGAGCAGTTTTTATATTCTTCTGCTCTTCCTGGTGTGTTCATTTCTGACTTGCATAATAGCCAGCAGCCACGCCAGAGAAGAGGAGGTGGATTTACTGAATCCTGACACGAAGGCAAGAATTATATTCCCTGGCCTGCGTGTTCAGATACAGAGTGTGTGATGAATATCCGCCTTCCATTATTTTTTTTTTAATTCCATTTGGGATTCTAGCCCCATTTCCCCCCCAAGCTTGAGAGGAGCTGGATAGTCTCACCTCATCGCAGTCCCTTCCCCCTTTCTCCTGGGCCTGATTTGACTCCCAAGTAGGCATCTGCGTCATTGGTCTTGTTTGCACGTTGGTAAACTGCAGCTCATCAATAGAAAAAGCTGACTTACGTGGAGAGCTACTCTCAGACCAAGTAACTCCAGATGTGCTGCCGCATTCACTGCAGTGGCAGCGCTCTCAGGTCTTAGGGTGTCGGGTGAGAAAGGAGCTAACGAGGCCAATGTTAGGGGCCTCGATGCTCTGCAGACCAGGTGCTACGCTTCAGACCCAGCTCTTAAAAGTACGCAGTGTGTGCTCGGAAACCGTTCCTTAAAGCTGGCAGCCAGGAAGCAAGGTCTGAGAGCACCTGCCCTGCCCTCTCGTCTATTCAGCCACGGGGCGTGCTGTCGGAGGACAGGTGGACACAGCAGGGATGTGTAGAGGCTGCTCACCCGGCCCCCCGACTTTTAGATCTGTAGGTCCTTTGATAAGAGAGAACAAGCAGAGATGTGAATGGGTCCGTACAGGTTCCCCACCTCCAGCCTCTTTTCCTTTTCCTCCTCCAAAAACAAAAAAATGTACACCTCAGTGTGGATCGTCTCAAGAATCAGTGGTGTTCTATTTGATTGTGACGGTCATAAACGATGGATGTGGACATATGTTAACATATAAACAGATCTGGTTCTAAAAAAAAAAAGCCTGTAAGGAGAAATTACACATATCAGGTATTACTTCCTCAATTTGTGTTACATAAGTAAGGATACATGTAAAAATGTGTTAGCTCAAGATTTGTTACGTTGCCATTGATATGGCTCAGAAATATATACAAATATATATATGCAAGTGGAGTATCCCCGGTCTAAAATGCTTAGGACCCGAAGTGGTTCAGATTTGGGGTATTTGCGTATACATAGTGAGGTCCTGGGGAGGGGACCCACGTTTAAACGTGCAGTTCACTCCTGTTTTGTGTATACTTATACACAGAGACAGAAGATCATTCTACACAGTATTTTTACAGTTGTACTTTTGAGCAGTGTACCAGTGTACCTGCGTTTTGACTGCCCTCCATCTCAAGAGGTTGGGTATGGAATTTCCCACTTGTGTGTCAGGCTGGCACTCAGGTTTCAGACCTGGGGTCACTTCAGATCTCCGATGTTGGATTGGGGATGCTTAACATGTAACATGTATATGAATGGCAGAACAGGGTGCCCCAGACAGGCCCCACACAGCTTAGCAGCCTGGCGCAGTGATGCAAAGAGTGCAATAGAAACACAAGGCTTATTTAGCACCAAGGACTTCACCTCACCCAGCCACCAGCTTCCTCAGTTCAGATGCTCATCATTTCACAATGGGAATTTGTGTCACAGAACAAACGCATCTTGTTTAATGTAGCAGCAGTTCCCCCACAAATCTCCTCCATGCGTGCATGACGCTGAGAGGTCACCTTCCTGATGAGCAGTCATGTGGCAGTGTCAGGAGGTAGGAAGCGGGTGTTAGCTCTGGGTTCCCCCTTTGTGCCCTGGAGAGGGGGATGATCACCCTGATCCTGACCCTTCATTCTATAAACACTTGTTATCTCTGTAGTGTGCTCTGTTCCAAAGTCCTGTCAGGCCTTGAGCAAAACAGTCATCAAATTACCACCTACATCCAGGAAAACCAGTATTTCTACTCTCTTCCCTTATTACCTTGGAGAAGGGAGGGCAATGTTACATAATTCAGTTAACCTCATAATGTTTCATCCATGCTGAGATATTTAGGACAGGGATGCTGGTCTCTATGAGTAAGTAGTGCAGGACAATCGGTGTAAAGCACAGCTACTCCCCCAAACTGCGACTAGATGGGGTATGTTGAGAAACATTTTAAAGGTTGGGATCTGGAAGTCAGGAAACCAGGTTCAAACCTTCCATTCTACCAGAGACTATCATGAGGGCGAACTTGTTTATTTCCCTGGTTCTTGGTTTCCTCATTTATAAGATGGAGTTTAGACTGAAAGCTGTCTAAGATGTCTTACAACCCTAAAATCCTGCTGTTACACCCAAGCGATACAAAGATGAACAAGACATCTTCTTCACCCTCAGCAGCTAAAATACAGAAAATCCTAACCGAGTTCTGCCTGGCACTACCCAGAAACAGTAGAAAATCTCTTTTGCTCTCATTTGTCTCATTTTATCAAGCATTTCTGATACTTTGGCCCATGTGGTAGCCAGACTTAGTGTAGCATCATTTATTTACGAATGAAAAACTCAGTTTAAGTAATTCCCTTTTCTTTGACTATCATAACTCACTTTATCTGTGCAACATGAGTGAGATGGTAGGTAGGTGGTTACACAGAAAGAGACAAAATAAACATTTGTACTTCTTGCCCCAAACCAGGAAACAAAGCATTTTTAGAAATTTGGGGCTAGCAAATGATTATAAAATAAAATTTTTATATATACAGGTTAGTGACAACTTCTTTTGATACCTTAGTTTCCAAAGTCAGGTGCTTTTAGATTCCATGGACCTAAAAGTAACAGGTTGTAGCTCCTTTCCAAAGAAAGGCCTCGTCCCACAAAATAGTGCATATATCCCTTTGCCGCTGGTCCCTTGGTTTTGGAACTACTTGAAAGCTCAGTGGGCCATAAAATAAAAGATTCTAGTCTTGGCTGAAGTCTCCAAGTAGAACCAGCTCTGTAGAGTGCTCCATACAGAACTGGACAGACATGATCTAAAGGGAAAAGGAACAAGATCCATGTTTCTCTGACATTCTCACTCCGTCCCTGCCCTGGCACTCTCCTGTCATTTAAACTCTCCAGTCCACCCTTTGCTATGCCCCAGCTAAAAGATGTGAGAGAGCATTTTTATTTTCATTGGAGAATATTCACATACTCAGTGCTGTGATCATTGCTGTGACAGTGGACAAGGCAGTTTCAAGGGGCAATCCAGTGGCAGCTTTTTGTCACAAGGTGAACATGGATCTCTCATGTCATTATGAGAAATTTCAAGCTTTCAAATTCTGTTTACCTCAATTTTCCTTACAGCTATCTCATGGGAACAGCCCAGAGAGTAGAGAGCAATCATTCCTTTGTAGGAGGCAGGAGAGTAACATATGATGGCTTTCTTGAAAAAAAACATTACCCCACCACCACCACCACCACCACCAAACCCAAGTGCCCAAACATTGCTTTGGAAGAAGGAAATCTTAATAAGATAATTAAAGTGAGGTATATGAATCTGTTTAATAATCACAGAATAATGGCTAACATTTATTGGGTGCTTGTTCTATGCCAAGACTTTCTAAGCTCTTAAACATTTAAATCATGTAATCTTCATAGCCACCCTATAAAAAGGTAATATTATTATCATCATTTTATAGAAAAGGAAGTAGAAACCAAGAGCAATAAAGTAATAATTCCCCAGACAAGCTCGCAAAGCTTAGATTTCAGGGCAGGTAGGATGGACTCCCATGCTTTGTTTACGCCCATTGCAGCAAAATTGAACTGACCAGACTAACATTTTTGTAAATACTTAGCGTGCACACACCCAGAAAACAGGGAGAATGGTTGAAAGATACATCAAAGTTGTAGAGATTAGTTACGGAGTCGTAAAATGCTGAGGCAATTTTCAGACCCCCTGACTCAGGAGCAGAGTGGCAGATCCCAGCACTCCTGCTTACAGTACTGCCAAGTGGAAACAAGCAGAATCTCAGGCAGCTTTTGAGACCCCAACGTGTGTCTTTTGTGCATGATTTTAAAAACTTAGGGTAAATGAAGTGAATGCATGGATGGTTGGCCCCCTCGGAATGAATGGACAGCCTGATGAAACTCTCCTGGCCAGTGATGCCGGTAGCTTCTGAGTCAGAGTGGAAGTGTAGGCTGTCATCCTGCTTGGGGACCAGCACTATGGTACAGGCCACTCCTGAAAAGACTGTCCACATCACAACTGCTGCAAAGGTACCAGGTAGTGGGAGTTTCTATCTGCTCCGGCCATATCCTGTTACTGATTGATGTAAAAATCACCCTGATTCTCTAGTTTTGCTAGAATGGTGCTCCCAGCGTGGGTTAGATGTCTTATACATTTAGCCCTGTAGTGTATAATGACGCCAAAAGCATAATGGTACACTCGGAATCCAGCCTCCTGGGTTCAAATCCCAGCTCCTCAGTTTACCAGCTGTATGTCTTTAGGCAAGTGACATAACTTTCCTGTGTTTCCATTTGCAAAAGAAGGAAAACAGTGTTACCTGTTTCACAGAATTGATATGAGAAATTACTTCATATGATAACTGTCCTTGAAATAGCACCTGTCAGAGAGCAAGCAGTCAATAAATGTCATTCGTCATCATGATTCAATATTTCTTACTATTACTTGTTGAAGTATCTTCCTCCCTTTTTTGGTAAATTTATAATTATGATGGTAAAATGCATATAATGTAACACTGTCTTATTTTTAAGTGTACTGCTTAGTAGTGGTAAGTATATTCACGTTGTTGTACAATTTTTTATTACAGTTCCCACTTTCTTAGGTATTTTCCTTACTGAAACTGCATGTACCTTGTGCCTACACCAGATCTGTATATCCCAGGCAGAGGAGAGGCCTGTTGCCTGCCCTAGGATAACTCCAAGGATTAACTGGGCGCCATTCACAGCACGGTTTCTTCAGGGAACACAGTCTGCTTTGAAGTCAGCACTGCTTGCCCTACCTTGAGGTTACCTGGCACATTCACAGCGGCTCCTCTGTGACAAAATTTTGGGAACCTTTCTGTTTAAGAAAGGAAGAGTTTTGCCCCCTTGCTGTTCTGGCTTGAATCTGGCAGCAGGTAATGAGAGATCCCACCAGAAGAGCTGGCCCAAAGCTTGGCTTCCTGTTTCCATCCTTATTGATAAGGAAATAGACTAAGAGCCTCTTCTTCCTGGTGAATGGCCTGTGTTTCAGGTCCTGGGCAACATGACCTTTTGTCCTGTGACCTTTGTCCCCACTGCAGTATTCGCTTGCCATGGCAAAGCCAGGGGTACTGAATTGTGCGGTGGGCCTCTTGGCATCTCCTCTGAGCTTTCAGTCTTCTTCAGGGGAGACCTGCTTATCCCTGTCCCCCCCTCCTCCAGGCTACTTTTAGCTCTAGGGCTACCTTGCTGTCTTATGCCAGAAGTTTGTGAATAAGAGATCCTTATATACATGAATAACTCTCCCAAGAGAGGCAGGAAGTTTCCGAGAAACTTCCTTTACCCCTAGGTAAATGCCGTCAATGCTTTTGAGATAAGAGGACTCTGACCAGTTTGATTTCATCTCCAGAGAAGGACTTTCTTGGTTTAAGGCTCTATCGGATTGTTTTCCCAGCTCCAAAGCCCTTCAGCCTTATCTCTGTGCCACCCTGACCCCAGTCCCTGGATTGACAGGTTTACCCCCACTGGTCTAATGGGCTCATTTGAAATCTGATCCCTGATTTCTTAATTTACTGCTGTACTGAGTCTGAGGGAGACTCCTGTGCTGCCTGTGAACAGCAAGACAGTTTACAGCCAGGAGCTGAAAACCAGGTCTCTCTGGGTCTGCAGATTCCCGTACGTGCTCTGCGCAGACCCCATGGGAGAGGCAGCCGCCCCTCCCCTATAAGGAAGGTTAAGCCTGCAAGTTACCCATTTTGTTGCTTATAAAATTCTGGGAGCTTACATAGGATTTATGTTTTGGGGTTTTTTTATAACCTCAAACACAAGTAAATCCTACACTCCAAACTATGGGTCCATAGTCTTCTCAGGCCCTCCAAGGGAATCCAGTGACATAGCAACTTCTCGGAATGAACAGACTGAAATGCCCAGGCAAAGTGTTAGTAGGAAGTCCCCAAACCATGCACAATTTGATCCTTAAGGACAAGGAATCAGGACAGGGTGAAAGGGTGACATGAGCTTACTAAGGCTGCTAGAACAAAGTACCACGAACTAGGCAGCCATTGAAACAACAGAAATGAACTGTCTCTGTGTTCTGGAAGTCCAAGATCAAGGTATGGCCGGTTTGGGTTCCTTCTGAGGGCTGTGGAGGAAGATCTGTTCCAGACCCGTGTCCTAGCTTCTGGTGCATTGCTCACAGCCCTTGGCATTGTAGACTTGGAAAGATCTGCCTTCCTCATCATATAGTATTCCTGCTGTTTGTATGCCTTTCTTTCCAGTCCTCTTCCATGGACATCAGTCATACTGCATGTTCAAGTGACTTCATTTTAACTAATTATACCTCAAGAACCCTCTTTCCAAGTAGTATTCCATTCTGGGGTACTGGGGGCTAGGACTTCAACCAATCAATTTGGCAGGAGGGGGTACTTGAGTATGCCTGTGAAACACATTTCTGTTTCAAGAGCCTTTAACTTCAGCCTAGAACCTTCAGCTTTCGCTTAGCTGTTTCTGTCATTCAGAGTTCCCACTAATATTTTACCAAATGGTGCTGGGACGTGGTTCCTTTTAAAACATTGTGTATCCAAGTGGGTGGAAACTGATGAGAGTTACCTGCCAGGTTGCTGACTGGCATCTCGCAGGCTGGGGAAAGCACAAAAGTGTAAGTGTGATCCTGGTCTAGAGATTGAAGTGTGAGACTAACCTTCACTCATGCCTGGAAATTTCCCAGGCAAAATCCATGTCTTTCATGAAAGGCATATATTTTTTCTTTTAGGTTTACTAGCTATCTATTATTTATAACATGGTTAAACTGGGGCAAATTTTCATGAATTTTAAGTAGAGAAACTTTTCTAAAGAGTAAAAAGAAAGAGAATGAGAGATCAGACCTTTTTTTTTAATCTAATGAACACATTTAAAGTCCTAATTTTTTTTGAGCTCTTCGGTGGTAAGAGGAGGAGGATTATTTGTGCCTAAAACAGGTCCACAAAGAGAAAGTTGGGATCAGAAAAGACTTTCAACCAGAAAGACAATTCCCTACCAGTTCTTGGGCTTTCTTCCTCCCATCCTTCTGGGCCTACACTGACAAATTGTATGTGGCTTTCCCTCCCTCTTCCTTGTGTATTTCCCTCCCATATCAAGACCTTCAGAAAGGAGGGCAGTGTGGACCATTTCCCAGTTTCCCAGCTGGGCAGCTTACCAAGAACAAACCCAGACATCAAGGCCAGACCAAAAAAAAACCTTCATGTTTTAGACAGAAGACGCCTACATCTGGGGGATTTAATGCACCCACTGTCCACGCAATGCATTTCCTGTGTCCGGAGCTTCTCTGCCTGCCGGCTCTGGTCTCGTAAGTTTCCATACCCTGCTGCCAACTTATAATAACAGAAGCAGGAGGCGGTAGGGCAGGACGTCACAGCCCTCTCCACTCCATACGTGGGAGCGTGCTTCGCAGACTGAAACAAAGCCTGGAAGGTGTCATCACAGACCTTTCAGCCTTGACAGTGGTTATGCCCAGACCACCAGGAGCCTGGAATTAAATACCCTCAGACCCAGCTCTCCACCATTAATGTTATCAGCTTCATCAAGTACTTCCTCTTTGAGTGGTGTCTGCAGAGAGGTAAATAAATCAAGCTCCTCCAAGTCCTGTTCCTGCCCGGATCCTGAGTTAGAAGTAAAATCTGAGCTGAATTATCTAGAGCACTGTCTCACCCCTTCATTGTTCCCGAAGATCTGGGCAGGAACCGAGAGTGAAATCTCTCCAGGACATTACATCAGTTCCTCTCTTACCCTTGGCATGAGAGTTCCTTGCCCTGAGTGCACACCCACATGCTGTGCCTTGAAGCCAGAACTTCAAAGAAAGGCTGCAGGTAACCAGATTACTGACCAACGCCCCGTCCCTTGTGAAATTTATAAGGCGGGAAATGAATTCAGGAAATGGGATTTTTTTTCAGTACATAGTCTTATCATCCTTCAGTATTTTTAAAGCTTAATAAGCTTTTAAGTAAAGAAAGACAGTCTGAAAATGGCATTTAGAAAAAATATATGGAAGTTCAAAATGAAACTGTCTGGAGTAGTTACTTCCAGTGATCATGTTCTGTGAAAAATGAAAAGTGAAACATGGACAAAAGATAAATTCATTTTTATGGGCAGCAAAATTGAGATCCATATTAGGTATAAAAAAAAACCTCGCTTGTCCCCAGAAGTACAGATCCTTTCTATCACAAGATTATTAAATCTCAGCCATTACAGTTAATTCTCTCACTCCATCAGCCTAGTCAATATCCTGAATATACTTACATGCATTTGGGTCAGAATGAGAAAGTTGGTGTTTGTCATTCCAACCTGTGCCTTTGCAGGGTTGATTAAGTACTTAAAAAAGAAACTCTTTGTAATGGAAAGCGTCAAACCTATACCAAAGTATCATGAAGCCCCACGTCCCCACTCCCAGTCTTGGTCATCCATTCATGGCCAATCCTGTTTCCTTCATCCTTCACCTACTGTCTCCTTCACTCTCCCAAGTTATTTTAAAGCAAATCCCAGATACATCATTTTATCTCTAAATATATTAGTACAGGTCTAAAAAGTTGAGGACTCTAAAATACAATACGAGCACATCACCAGAAAACCAGTAATTGACACTTTCCAGCTATCTTGTAAATATTTTTTACAGTTTGAATCAGAATTCAAACAACAATCTAAACACTACAAGAGGTTAATGTGTCTCTAAGTCGCTTTCAACCCATAGTTTCCCATCCATACCCTCCTTCTGCATGTTTGAGGAATGTGTCTTTCTCTTGTTGGGTTTTTTTTAAAAAAGAATGACCTGCCTGTACATGCTATGGGTTGAATAGCCCTTATGCTTGAGTCCCCAAGTGCTTTGGAGTTTGGATTCTTCTCAAATTTTGGACTACTTACTATACATGATTACTTAGTGTGGTTCAAGGGGCCCAAGTCTAAACATAAAACTCATTTATGTTACTTACACACGTAGCACAAAGGCAATTTCATAAAATGTTTTAAATAATTTTGTTGATGAAACAAAATTTCATGCATAGAATTTTCTGTGTAGGATTATGTAAACATAAAAGTTTCTTACTTTAGATTAAGGATGTTTAACATATTCCTCCTGCTTATCACCACCACCACCAGCACCCCCAGATAATTTTAAGGTTTTTTTTTTTAACTTTGGTTTCCAGCAGTTTGACCATAGTATGCCTGAGTGTGGTTTTCATCGTGCTGTACTATCCTTGGGGTTCTCTAAGCTTCTTAATCTTGTAAGCTTGTTGTTGATGATGGTGGTGGTGAGGATGTTGTTGCACTTCTTACTATATTTAAGTACAATCTGACTGTTAACACCCTCCCCCATTCTTTCTCCAGGCTCCTTCTTGGACTCCAGGAGTTACATGTTTATTAAATGACTTGATGTTGTAGTTCGCTTGTTTTTAATTTTTATTGGTTTAAAATTTATTAACCCATTCTTCTCTCATCTTCAATATGCTATTAAGTTCATCCAATCTAATTTCCCATCTCTGATATTGCATATTTCAATTCCAGGATCTTCTTTTTGTTTAACAGTTTCTACTTTGATAGTTTCTGACGTCACTCATGATGGCCATCATTTGCTTGATGCATGATTTAGAATACATTAATGTCCTTTGCTAGTACTAACATCTAAATGATCTCAAGATGTTTGTCTTGAATGCCTTGCCCTTGAACGTAAGCCACATTTTCTATTTCTTCTCATGTCTAGAAAATTTTTATGAAATACTGAACATACAGGTAACACATTATAGAGACTTTGAAGTGTTAGATTGCTCTGGAGTGTTGACTTTTGTAATACCAGGCAGTTAATTTATTAGCAGTCACTTTGAACTTGTGTAGTCTTGGTCATACAGTTCATTAGGGCAAACCTGTTTCAGTTTTGCCCTAAGATGTGGCCATTATAAGGTAATGGATACCTGTAATGTCTACAGACCCTTCTAACTTAATGAGACTCAAGTTATGAACTTTTGTCTCTACTTGAGTAACCGGTAGCTGAGATTTCTGCTCATGTCTTTCAACTACGCAACTATTGCTTTTGAGGGCCCTCCTTAGCGTTTCCCCTGCACACGTTTTTCAAGAGGCAGATGAGAATTGGAGAGAATGTTTATGTGGCATTCTATAGCTGTCCCTTTTGTGGCTCCCATGATTTTCTGCCATTCTGTCATCTGTATATTTTTCCTGTGACAGCTCAAGCACTGATCTGTTCATCTTGTAACTGCCCTCTGCCGTGTAGGCTGGAGGGCACTCTTGGGAAATCTGTATAATATGTGTCTCTCTGTACAGTTTCCTCCTTTTAAGAATAAAATCCCTTTCAATTTTTGTGTGCTTTTCATCGTTCTCTGTCTTCAAACAGTTTTTTAAAAATATATTTTATCCAGATTCTGTAATTTCTAGCTGTAGGAAAGTTGGTCTGGTACAAGCCACTCAGCCATTATTAATATTGTAATCTCTCCTCTCCTTGATAGGTAAGCGATGGCAGATCATAAATATTTCATTGCTCTTTTCATATCTAACCACAGAACCGGGGTGCTAGTTCTTGGCAAAATGTTGAGATACTCCTTACTGTTTTATATTCTTGCATAGCATTCCATTGCCTATTAAACTTTACTTAGAAACTTCCTATTGATAGCTATTCCAGTGATTAAGCACTTTTGAATTTATTGCAGCAAATTGCACATTAGTCACAAAGATTGTCTTTGCCTTTAACATGATCTTTTAATATCATGAACAATATTTCCCTGTTTGCTAACTTATGTGCTAGGTGAGATCTAGTGGAACTTAAAAAGAAAATCTCTTAATTTTCAGCGTAAAATTTGAAGAAAGCACTACCCCTGTGTCTATTTACAAGCCTTGTCAGAGTCCCTTATCTCCTTTATGAGTTCTTTATACAGATACTGTCTCGGTGCTCAAAGGTGACATCTTTGACTTGTTTGACTTAGAACCTTCTGGTGAGACAGCTCAGAGAACATACGTGACCAGAGAACTCATTAAGGTGGACGTGAAACCCTCTACAAAGTGCTGTTTCACAGGCAGATTCCTGTCCTTCCAAGCCTCAGCAGGAATCCCAGAGCCTACCTTTGTGCTAGTCCATCCCTACGCCAACCCCCAGAGCTACACGTATTACTGAGCTGTGCACACTTTTGACTTTGTCCTCAGGAGCTTGTAAATTCAAGTAGGGTGCGGCGCATGTGCTGTTGGGATAGCCATCCATCCTTCTTTTTATCTCTGCCTATCTCTGACATTTGTAGAGTCTGTGCACTCAGCAATGAGGTGCTCCTAAAAGTCTCTCAAGTACAAGATTGTTGTTCTGTAAAAGACTTCTATTGTTTATGCTAAAACCAAGTTTTGATATGACTTTGTGCCCTAGTTTCTGTGTGACAAAGTGATGTTGCGGTGTATGTAGAAATCTTACAATCTGTCTGGACTCTGGTTCTGATCTCTCAGTTGGGGTTGTGACCTTGGGTAAACTGGCTCCGTTGTATTATCTTTAAAACAGGAGCAATAGTGGTCTGTTCTGTGTAGGAGTAAGTTTTACACAAAGTCTAGTACCTGAAAACCATCAGTGTCAGTCATAATCATTATTAGCAATAAACAACTCCCGGACATAGAGTCTTACAACCACATTTTTGTACTCTCTAAGTCAGTAAGAAAATTCTCTAAGGGCCTTTCGCCTCTCTGAAACCCTCATGGAAGAGTCAGGTGAGAAGCTAAGGGACCGAGGTTGTTGGGCTTGTGTTTAGCAGCTTCTAGGTAGCAGATCCAATGTCTGTAGACATCCCTATCTCGTGGAGCAATAGGAAAACAATTTCAAGTATGTGTACTTGACTTCTGTGTAAGCAACAAAAGGATACTGCATCCCGGGGAGAAAGGAGCTTTGTGAACAGGTACAGCTGCCTTCGAGCCACCGTGAGGCCACTGGCCTGCCAGTTCACTGGGGTCTGATTGTCTTTTCTCTACCCCACAGATAACTGTGTCCAGAGGACCCCCCGGCCATCTGTGGAGACTGTGCACCACAACCCTCCCACCATTGAACTCTTGCACCGCCCTAGGTCACCCATCACGACAAATCACCGGCCTTCTCCTGACCCGGAGCAGCGGCCCCTCCGGTCTCCCCTGGACAATATGATCCGCCGCCTCTCCCCGGCTGAGAGGGCCCAGGGACCGAGGCTCCACCAGGAGAACAACCACCAGGAGTCCTACCCTTTGTCAGTGTCTCCCATGGAGAATAATCACTGCCCGCCATCCTCCGAGTCCCACCCGAAGCCCTCCAGCCCCCGGCAGGAGAGCACCCGAGTGATCCAGCTGATGCCCAGTCCCATCATGCACCCTTTGATCCTGAACCCCCGGCACTCCGTGGATTTCAAACAGTCCAGGCTCTCTGAGGACGGGCTGCACAGGGAAGGGAAGCCCATCAACCTCTCCCATCGGGAAGACCTGGCTTACATGAACCACATCATGGTCTCGGTGTCACCGCCGGAAGAGCACGCCATGCCAATTGGGAGAATAGCAGGTGAGTGACCTTGCTCCCTCCCCGCATCGGGGGACCTGACACAGCCCCCTCCCTCCTCAGAACCTTGCAGCTGGCCACACACTGTTGTCATTTTCGTGCCCACAATGGCTCTGGGGGGCCAAGTGGAGGCTTCAGCCTGGATGAGGCAAAATCCCTAATGGCCTGGTTAATGAGCCACAGGGAGGGAGTGGTTAATGAGCCTCAGAAATGTTAAGAAACAAATTTCCTAGGTCCAGCTTACAAGGAGAGTCACATCAGAATCATGGTTAAATGAAAACATTTAAAATAAAAGGTTTATGAGCATGCTAATAGCCTTGTTCTGAACTTTCTAGCAGCTAATTAAGGACCAGACACAGAATAAAGTATCTTTGTCTCAGATTCGTGCCTGTAATTCCATCAAATGGGTAGCTTTCACCTTGAGAGGATGCAGGAAAGGAAAAAAGGATTATGGGATTGGAAGCAGGTGTAGCTGGGTCTTTTGGACCGAGGAAACCACTCCCAAGTTCCTTCTATTTTATGATGACAAGTTCAAATCTGCTTACGTAGGACAAGAAACCAGTGAAGAAAAATCCGCTTATTCCCTTTTGACTAGTCTGCCCATAATTGACGTGAAATCATTCTTCAAAAGTCTCCTGTCTGATTTGGCAAAGCAGACTCTTCCCCTTAAGTCTCTCTCCATCGATGAGGCATTTGTTGAGCACCTACTGTGTACAGGTGAATGTATCAGGTATACAGTATACAAACTTGATTTGACACACAATGCCTTTTTCAACCAGCATTGGGGATTCAGTGAGAGATGTGAAAAGCTCTAAGATACAAGGCTGAAAGAAGTATGTCCTGTGTCCCATTCATGTCCTGTATAAGTGTTCGTTGTGCACCTTCTGTGTGCCACAAAGCAAAGCAAAGAAAGATCTGTGGTGACTGGAGAAACCAAGGTTTCACGGAGGTAGCTCAGTTCTGAAGTGGTTATGCCCTTCACAGTAGGGAGGAGGCCTGGAGGTGGAGAACAGACCTGCACAGGTACAGGTGAGAAGTGCCACTTCCTCTGGAAGCCCACCAGGATACAGCAGTTCCCACAACAGGTGCTTCTAGAGCCTTCCTCCACCTCTGTTTGACTTGTCCTTTTGTTTGAATCATGTTTGTCCAGCCCAAAGCGCACCTCCAATGCTGTGTGAGTTTTGTTGTTGTGAATAATTTACATCAGGCATGCTGAACCAAGGATGTAAAATGGAACCTGGGGACATAGCTCAGTGATTGAGTGCTGACTTAGCATGTACGAAGCCCAGTGTTTAATCCCTAGCACCACAAAAGGGAAAAAAAGGGAGAGGGGAAGGAGGAAGGAGAGGATAAATAAGCATGTTTAAATGTACATGTTTAAAAAACTTATGAAAATGGGACAGATTTTGGATTCTATTCAAAAGGATGCCTCAGGTTTTGGGGGTGGAGACTGGGGTGGGTTACACTATCAGATAAGGTTTGCCATGAGCTCCCTGTGCTTAAATGGCCATGTGATGGATGGATGGGGGTTCATCTTGTTCTCTTTCCTCTTACATATACAGTAAGGTGTTTTTCTTGTTTCTGTTTTGTGGTATTAGACATCACCACACTTGGTTTTCTTTTTGAGACAAGGTGTCATTAAGTTGCCCCATCGGGCCTCGAACTTGAATCTTCCTGCCTCAAACGCCCCATAGCTGGTATTACAGGTGTGTGCCACCATTTACTGGGGTTCTTAAATGATTAAAAACTGCAAAGGTGGGGAGATAGGGGCAGAGAGTTTAGGCAGCACATGTTAATTTCCTCAGGTAATTGGAGAGAGAGGATAGGGCCAGAGTGTTGCTGTGAATGATTAAATGATCTTATGATGTCCAGGCAAGACCCTTCTTGTCTGCATTATCTGTACATAGGCTTTGACGTTTTGCAGATCCTTTGTAGTTGTTAACGGTTCTCAGGACAGCCCCTGAGAACTCCTTGCGCTAGGGTGTTACTGCTGTGTTCCTTTCATGTGCATGGGTCATCTGTACAGGGGAGGAAAGCACGGAGGAAACTGAGCGTCCGCATCAGGCAGGGAGACTCACTGCTCCCAACTGCTGTCCCTAGTGCTGCCCTTGTGAGTCTGGCTTTCTTGTCAAGGTCTTTGATGTCCACACCATCGTCACTGCGCTCCTTGGGAATCTAAGATAAGCCTTTAGATCAAGACACACGGCTTAAACTCATGGAGCTATTTCCCCCTTGTTTAGTAAGTTTTTAAGTTTCAAAACATTAGTCTCTTAAAATTGTACCACCGTTCTTTAAAAGTCTGACTCCTGCACATAAGTGTTGTCTGTTGATGGATCCTGTCTCATTTGTTAAGGAACTCCATGGAGGTTTGCACTGACTACATGCTGAGCATTGTGTCTGTGGAACACACAGAAACAGGAGTCTCTGCTTTTCTCACGGCTTTGGGAAGTCAGCGTGTTCATGTAAAATAACCCTCGGGTGCAGATCTTTTGCGGAATGCTTTAACTCCTTCAGTAGGACAGAGTCCTCTAAAATGAATTATTAATGCTCTCATGGTTTATTCAAAAGCTTTAAATGTCCAAATATATGCATTAACTAACTTAACCAAAGCCAAGATTAACTAATTTAACTGAAAGCTAGTATGTTTCCCAGGAAACAAGAGGAAGGGACTGGGTAGTCTTTGAAACTCCTTCCCATTCTGAAGGTCTGCAGTCTGACACTAGTTCTGATTCTGCAACTGTCGGAAAAGGTCTCATCAGTTCTTGGCTCCCCTGTTCTTCTGTGAGATTCCCCTGCCTCTCTGCCTTAATCCTCTGTTGTCTTTCTGGACTGCTCAGGTCCTCGGGGAAATGTGTGCGTTCAACAGAGGTCAAATTCATTGGGTAGTTCCTCTGTACAGTGTGAGGTTTTTTCCTTACTTAAGACGCCATTAATCTCTATAAAGCAGCTGTGAGATGAGAAAACTTAGTTTCTTAAAGCTCTTTCAATGAGCACCGCACAGAGAGAAGGTGCTGCCAGATGTCACGCTGATGAGCACCATAGCTGGAGGATGTAGATGGAAACAGTCTTCATGAATGTGGGTCAGCAAACAAAGCCCAGTTCTTGCCATTCAGGTGCCGTTTGCTCAGAGACACTTGGGAGTCAGCCATTCGCACACCTGTGTTTACAACACACTACTGCATTCTCGCAGGAGCAGGAGTTCACAAAGGTGTAAGACGCAGTCTTCATCATAAAAGAGCAGAGCACAGCTAGCTATGCAATTGAAGCACGTGATACATGCCTTTGGAAAGCTCCTAAAAAGCACTGTTGGGGATCAGGGAAGGCTGCATGGAGGGCTGGCTCTTAGCTAGGCGTAAGAGAACACTCAGAACATGGGCAAGTGGGGATGACGGCACAAGAAGCCCTTCCAGAGAAGAGAACTTGCAGGAGCAAACACAAAATAGGGGCTGGCATATTTTTCTCTACTTCAAGTAAAAATGTAAACCTAAGAATCCAGAGGGATATGGGTCAATTAAAAATCCATCATTTTTCATTAAATTTTTTTTTCCTTTTAATATATAAATCTGCAATGCATCATACAATTAAAAAGTTACATGCAAAGCTATGATAGTCTACTTGGGTGTTTACCATGTAGAAAAACTAAAATTACAAAGAAAATTCAGTAGGTGGTTGATAGTTTAAATGCAGGTCACAAATTAGATCTATTTAATTATGTAGCTTATTTTAACTTTTAAAGGGTAAGAAGGACTTTGATGAGATTTAACAGGTTTGCATGGCTGGCATTTGTAGGAAAGTGTAACAGCACAGCGCGAGATAAGCTCCGTAGGTTCTGGTTTTTATCGAATAGCCAATGATACATATTATTACAATAAGCAGGTTGCCTTTTTTTTTTTCTGGTGTATTTTCTACTTAGCGTCTTCAGGAAAAGACTGGTGGGAATGGAGGGGTAACAGGAAACATCTGTCAGTCTTCTAAAACATTTCTCTACCTACAAGTTTCACTGGCCTGTGTCTCCCCCGCATTCCATAGACAGAGGGTGAGTGGCCTGGAACACCTGTAGGTTGATACAGTGCAACCAGTCCCCTTATTACCCATGATGTCAGTCACCCACAGTAAACGAGTGTCCAAAAATCCTGAAGAGAAAATTCCAGAAATTCATAAGTTTTAAACCCTTACAGTACACCATGATTGTTCTATTTTACTTGTTACTGTTAAGCTCTTCCCATGCCTAACTTATAAACATTATTATAAGTATGTACACAGAGGAGAAAACGTAGGTAAGGACTTTAGGCATCTCAGAATGTAATCCTAGGGGCTGGAGATATAGCTCAGTAAAATAAGTGCTTGCCTGGCAAGTGCAAGGTCCTGAGTTTGATCCCTGGTACTGCCAAAAAAGAAAAAAAAAATGTAATCCTAGGTGGATAAGGGACACTGCTTTGCATTGAAATCCCTTCTTAGGACCAGATGAAATTTCAAAACTAGAAGCATCTTCTACAGGTGAAGGAACTAGCTGAGCTTCAGCCTCATCACTAGCACGGCCTCCTAAAGTTCCTGTTCAGTGTAGAAACCAAATAAATGCTGTTTGCTTCTAGCCTAGGACCCTCAAGCCACCACCTGTTTTTATAAGCCAGGCTTTATTGAAAACCACACCTGTTTATTTAGTGTTGTCTGTACCTGCCTCTATGCTGCAACACAAGTAGACTTGAGTAGTTCTAGTCCAAAGCCTAAAATATTTACTAATTGGCCTGTTAAAGAGAAAGTGCGCTACCCGCTGCTGCACATCATGACGCCCCCACGTGGTCAGTATACTGGGCATCACAGGCGTAACAATGTAGGTGTGGCTGTGGCAAACACTGTCCCTGCTTTCAAGGAAGCACTTGCACTGTAGCACTGTAGCTAGTAAGAGATGAAAGGAACAACAGCAAGTGATTTAAGAGAGTAGACAAGCTCGGAGCTGCAGGCCGCACTTGCAGAACAATCCGGAACTGCAATAACATTATTCACGTGAGTAAAATACAAGCACGTAGATTGTTTCTTTGCACATTTGAATTCTATACCTATTTGTTCATTTATTCAGAACTCATCGTGTGTCTACTCTGTGCTAGGCAGGCACTGTTCTAGGTAACAGAGAGGCATCTTGCCTGTCTCCAAATGCCGAATTGTGTGTCAGCTGACATAAAGCAATATTCCATATCCCACCAAATGAACCAAGCACCTACTTTGTTTTTTTTAACTATGCATAGCTGGATCTTAAAAAAAGGCAAATTTTAAGTTATTTTGGTTTTCTCTTAAAGTTCTTCAGTTCCTTTAGCTACCTGACTGTCCATTTCTTGGGCTTAATCCAAAAATCTGTTAAGGAAGAAAGATTCATTGATAAGCCAAAAATTGTGTTGTAATCCTTTCTTAGCCCCTCGCTTGCTACACAGAACAGCTACTTTAGAGGTCTGTACCGATTCAGATGTTCAAAGCCAGTGACCCACCCAAATTGACAATATTTCCTTTCTTGTGTTCATCTGACTATTTTTGCTGAAGTTTCTTGATCTTGAATTTCTTCATGGTTTGTGAAGATGTCACTGAATTCCCTCTCCGCTTGCAGCCTCCCTGCTCCCAACCCTCATGGAAATCTTTCAGCTGCTTAAAGGAAGCCTTCTAGGCTTTAAAAATGTACATGTTTGTTATCTACCAAAGTTACATCTTTAACAGAAACAAAAAGAGGCTAATCAGGGAGACCTATGTCTCCTGGTGTGCTTGTTTTATCACCCGACTCACAGTGTACTTTCCAGGTTTGGTTTTATTGACTGGATGAGTTCCACACACACAGAAGCCTCTAATCTTACACCAGCTGAAGCAAAAGAAGGATGGAACAGGGAAAGCAGGGGGGGCTTGTCCTCGGGGACCTCCAGGGCCAGAGAAAGCCACACTAAGCCTTGGCCTCTTGCCTCCATCTCCACTGCGTTGGAGGCACTTGAATTTTTTTTTTTCTTTTGTAAATAAGCCTCGGGAGTGGCCTTGAAGACAGAAGGACATCATAGATGTCTAATGGGATTAGTACGACAGTGAGGGGAAAAAGTCTCACCCCTGGGCCTCTGTAGGGAGATGCAGAGGTGTGCGTGTGTGCACGTGCCTTTGCACACACGTGTACTGGTGTAAAAGGTGTGTGGTTGGAGGAAAGAAAGGGCAGGGTTATGGGATGTGTCCATTAGCCAAAAGGGTTCCAGATTTTGTGGACCAGCTGAAAGAGCTACTTTTTCCTATGCCATTTAGGGAGATGACCCTCTGCAGACCCCTGTGCCTAGCTGCTTGACCTGGGGTCCAGTTGACAGTGCCCCCCCCGTGGAGTATGGGAGGGAAAGACCTAGATGCTTCAGGTAGCAGCACTGAAATCCAACTCTCATCTCCAATGCAGAGGTACTCAGGATCCCTGAGGCTTCATTTCCTCATCTGTGACTTGGGGACTGCCCATCCTGGGCATTTTTATTTATTAATCAGACAATATGAGTAATCCCACAAGCAAGTTCATTGCAGAAGGTCAGCATCCCTCCTCTGCCTCATCGTGGAGAAGCCATGCAGCAGCTCAGAGGAACACTGCAGAGCCCACAGGTGTGGCAGAGGGCACTGACACCCAGGCCGTGTGGGTCATGTTTGTGTCAAGCCAGCGCTCAGATACAGAATGTGCTCCTGCAAGGCCAGCTTGGCTTTCTTGCTGGCAGGTTTTTCTGTGTTCCTCCTTCAAAAAGGGAGGCTCTGCCTGCTGTTTCCACCAACCAAGGAGATAGATTAAGATTGTCATTAAGGTCTGATAAGCCCTGGGAAGGAGACGAGTCTTGAGTCCAGCTAGAATATTCAGCTTGTCTCTGACTTCTCACACTCTGGGTGAGTCATTGTGCTTTATTTTCAGTGTGAACAACTAAGAAATCAAAGAGTCCCAAAGCAAAGGAAGTTTCAGGACAATGTTTTAAAGGATAGGCCAGCAACAGCGCCACGGCTGGGCGGAAGGTAACAGGAGGAGACTGGAAATCCCAGTTTGCTGAATGGCACACGTGTCTGTTACCCTGTGTCCCCAGCTCTTTGTAGTCCCTGGATGTGAATTCCCAGGCTACTCCCACCCTGAGCAAAGCTGAGGCGGTACTTGGCTCTAGGCACAGGCTTACTATAAGTTGGGACAAGAGTCTGAGACCAGTGTCCCTGGCCTGCTGCTACATACCTTCTGTGCCCAGAGCTGGGGAGGCCCAGCTTCTCTGCACCCGTGGTCCCCCTCCCCCATGAAGCCATGAGGCCTTTGTATTTCCTGGCCACACTCCCCACGCTGCCCTGCAGCATGCCACTGTGCACACGTGGTTTCTGTTTTCCTAAGCCACAGCAAAACACAGCCAGTGGCCCTTCACCAACACTCCCCTGCGTGTCAACAGAGTGGGCTGTGTTGTATTTACCAGCTTTCTGCTTTTAGGCGATGGCTGATCCAAAATGGAAGAGGGGAGAAGAAATGACTGAGTGGCATTTGCCCCTTGCATTTTGTACACCCGTGTTTCTGTAGCCAGTTTCTCCACCTCCGCACTCTTGCTCTTTGGGCTGAGAACTAATTCTCAGTTGTGGGGCTTCTTCCGTGCATTGTAAGCTATTTAGCACCAGCCTTGGCCTCTTCTACTAGATGCCCAAAGCTCTCTGCGTCCCAGTTATGACAGAAACATTGCCATACAACATCACACCCCAGATTAGAGCCGCTGCCATAAAGCACTGTCATAACTTTTTATTTTGTTTGTTACCTGTTTAATTGCTGAATTTGAAATAAGTTTATCAATTTCTGGATTTTTTTTAATTAAATAGGGGTCCTCGGCCCCTCCCTGTTGAGTGATTATATCTTCTATAATACTGTGGTTTATAAACCTTCATTTAAAATTTCACTTGGGCTTTAAAACAATGTAAAATTACTTAGAAACTTTCTGGACGTTAAATTAGCCACCATGATTATCCATTCCCTTTGTCCAGAAACTTGACTTGCCTACTCAAAATTTTTAAGTATCAGTTTTGTCTAGCATGTTTTTTTTTTTCTTTAGAAATCATGTTGGTTATGTGTGAATTGCCTGTCTTTTCACAGTCTGTCCTCGGTGAGTTTATACAATGAGTCTCTGGTAGGAGACAGATGTGGGAGTAAAAATACTTCTCCTTAACCACAGGAAGGGATTTTTTTACAATGCCTTTTAGCAGCGGATGCCCAGGGCACCTCACCCAGCAGGAAGCAGAGAGAACTCTCTTTCTACAGTGGGAAAGTGGCATTTTATTCTAGCTAAATCCTTTCGTAAACTTCCTCTCTCAGAAGAGATGATCCAAGTAATGGACAATTTCTTTAAAATACCCATATGTCTTGCTATAGAAGAAGGCTCTGTAGTTTAAGAGAAACACATTTTAAATTAACAAATGCCTTGAGATATAAAAATTTTTATACAAACATGTTCACTTGTGGTGGGATGGATTTTTGTTTATGAAATTTGGTATGTTTTTATTACATAGCAGTAAGTATTTTCATTGCGGATCAAAAAAAATCATATCAGTGCAAACGTGGGTTTTGACAAACCTGGAAGACTCTATGGACTCTGATCACAGCCTTTAGAAGATGTACAGAATGAAAGAGGATGTACCTTTTATTTAATAGAAATCTTGAAAACAAAAATGATTCATGGATTAAATTGCAGTTGTTAAAAGGTGGGGGATGGTAATATGATCAAGCAGTTATTTTTATCAACTTTTTAACTAAAGAAAGCAATCGATAGCATTACAATCCACTTACACCCTAACTTCGAAACAACTCCTTTATGTCACACACTCTTGCTACCTCCATTAATGACTGAGGAATTCAATGTGTCTTGAATGTCAGTTTTTTTTTTTAACTTTACTCAGCTAACATTGCATTTGCTAGATTAAATGTCATTTAAAGTGACAAATTAGAAGCTAGTTTGGGGTTATTTTCAAATTTATGAAAGGAAAACATTCACAAGATAGAAGATTATAGGTAAAGTCTTATTTTGGGGTAAGCTCTGCCCGTCCTTTGAAATCCAAAGATAGTCTAGATCCCAGTTCCATGCCTCTGGGGAGCCAACATGGTGCCTCAGTGCCAAGTGAGCCTTTGCTTGGAAAAATTGTCTGGTCGGCAATTTCAACTGTTTTTTGAGATACAGAATGTACTGTGATAGTCAGAGAGAGAGAAGAAACGGGAGTGAAACCTCTGCATTTGGGGATGTTTGCTCTCAGATCATAGCAGGCCTCAAGATAGTTTATTTAAGTTAAATATAGTTTTTTATGAGCACATTAGAGAACCCCATTCCATCTCAAAAGAACCCAAAGGTGTCCGCAACCTCTTTGCAGTGAATGGGACTGTAACCTTCCAGGGAGGCAGAGGAAGGGGTGTTTGTAACCCATGTTTGTTCTCCTCAGTTTACTATATGATTACATTTGGTTTCCTCAGATTTTCCAGCTGGGAGAGATTATGAAAAATTCAAGTGTATTTGCCATTTGATGGACCAAACGTGCACAGTTAAAACCACAAGCTTAGTTCTTACCTTAGTCCACCCAAGCTGCTATAACAAAATAGCATAAACTGGGTAAATTATAAACAACAGAGCTCCACAGAGTTCTCTAGATTTCTCAGAGCTCTGTAGTTTCACTGTCTGATGAGGGCCCACTTTCTGCTTCATAGATGCCACCTTCTTGCTGTCTCCTCCCATGGTGGAAGGATGAGGGGTCTCTTGGGACTTTTATAAAAGGGCTCTGTGCCCGCTTTTGTGGGTGGAGCGTCCAAGACCCAATCACCTCCCAGAGGCTGGGGCTGTCCCTTGGACATTAGGATTTCATCATACAGATTGGGGTGGGAAGCAACATTCAGAGCAGAGCAGCTATCTTCTGTTCGTAATGAAAGTGGTACAGGGTGAGGGGGCAGCTTCGCGGCACAAGGACGCTTCACCTGTTCTGCTTTGCCGAGAAACCAGGCTCAGACTCTTCCAAGTGCCCTAAGCATATGCTAGAATATTCTGCCTGTAGGTGTGTAACGCTGGCTTCTCGTGGTGCTTTATGGTGCTCAGGCTGGTGCTCTGCTCTCTCCCTCCACCGCAGCCCACCCTCTGGCAATAAAGGAGGTGCCCTAGGAAAGTAACGGAAGCGGTGGGCAGTTTCTAAAGAGATTCAAACTGCAGAGCTGGAGTGTCAGTTGTAAGAAGGATATCACTTGTCTTTTTTCCAAAGTGCGACAAATCCCCCATCATAATAATTTTCAGACACAGATAACTCACACACACACAAAAAACACCAAAAAAATGCTAAAGACTTAGAGTCACTGTAAGTGTATAGTTCCTTAAAGAATTAAGCTTCCTGAAAAATGCTGCATCCTCTCTGCAAGTTCCTTCTGAGAGAATGCTGGAAAGGGCACACTAAGCAAAGTTCAGCTTTGCTCTAAAAAGTGCTAAGATTTTACAAATATATTGCCATGGACCGGTTTATCTGAGAGTAGAAATCCCATGAGGGAGTATGGTATAGCATAAGCTTTGGAGTCACACTGAGCCTAGAATCCAATATGTGTCACAGCTGTGCCCTTCAGTGACTGCGCTACCAAACCTTCCTACTCCAGTTCCCTGGTCTATTAAATAGAAGTAGCAATAGCTTTTGCCTCCTAGGGGGTACAAGTGCAACCATGCCGTGCATGTAGAATGTAGAGACAGTGCCTGCAAGTGTCACCCAATAAATGCCGGTCATACCTGTATTACTTTCTTTTCATTTGCATTAGCACCAATAATCCTGTAAAGTAAGTATTATAATTCTTGTTTCATAAATGGAGAAACAGACTGTCAGGGAGATTAAGCACCTTGCCCAAAGTGGTCTAACAGAATCGTCCTTGTAAATATACTCCAAAGAATGGTGTACTTTCCTTGGGATGTGAATGACATTCCAAGTCTCAGCTGGACACTCCCTTCCCAGGGGTAGCAAGCCCAGACCTTACCCACTGTAAGAGACAGCACAATATAGTACAAGAGCCTAGAGTTCAAGTCCCAGGGACCACAGGTACGTTCTTATTACCTCTGTGAGGATTGCAAAAACACATGTAAACCGTCAAGCCCACACTTGTACTCAGTCCACCCTGCTGGCACTGAGAGCCATTCTGGCCAGCACTCACCCAGAACAGGCGCTCCTAGACTCACACAGCGAACACCTAGAAACGGCGCCTCCCCTTCCCATCTGGAGGCCAGTCCTGCATCAGCTACACTGAGGAGTGATCAGTCATAGGGTTAATGTTTGGATTTTTAAAAAATTATTACTATAAAAGACACATTGCCATTAATCCCTCACAAAATACTCGTGCTTTGAGCATATATCTTAAGTTTTTAAAACATTCACTGTATTTTTCGATTACCCTCCGTATATGTGTGTCTCCACCTACCTACCTACCTACCACGGCTCGTCTAGAGGGCAGACTACATAAAATCCACAAAGCTGTGGAACAAGGGGAAGGGAAGGTGTACATCACGTTAGTTGGTTGCTTGTGACAGGATATCACTGTGTCACCCAGGTTGGCCTTGAACTCACTATGTAGCCCGGGCGGCCTCTCACCCAAGTTCTGGGATTGCAGATGTGCACCATCACACCCAGCTATGTCTTCTCCTTTAATGTACCAATGCACAG
The DNA here is from genome assembly GCA_004027595.1 of Dinomys branickii. Lineage (NCBI taxonomy): Eukaryota > Metazoa > Chordata > Mammalia > Rodentia > Dinomyidae > Dinomys > Dinomys branickii. The sequence goes on along the minus strand of PVLD010008289.1, from coordinate 54,077 downwards.
CCAAAACCCAGGTTTAGCACAGTACCAGGGCCATGCCACATCCCTTAATAAATATTTGCTGCCTGACCATGTAATCAAACATCACTTCTGCAAATGGAGAAAGTGATTTGGTGGACCAGGTTCCTTTCTACTCTGATTCCATTATAATAAAACAATTTTAAAGTCTTCCAAATTCTGATAGAATGAGAATATCGGTGTTTATTCATAAAAGCATGCTAGTCACAGTGCCACAGTCGGTGTCACTGCGCCGCATGATTGTTCTTCCCCCACCGGTCTGTGCTCGCTCTTCTTCAGGTTTCAGCCCTGCCCGGCCCTCGCATCTCCACCCATCTCCACCCACCCAGTATCCCCCGCCAGTACCAAGAGAGTCTTTAGCCCTGGTATTTTTAGTTCACCGATCTCTGGAACTTGGAGACTTTCTTTGCATCCTTTTACCTCCCCGTATTTTTGCAGATCCCTGTCAAAGCCAAGTCATGCACAGGTAGAGCATTGCTCCCCGTCTTTCAGAGGGACCGTGTTCTAGTGTCAGTCGTGACCATGGACCAGCCTTTTCCTCTTTCCGAGTCACTGCATCCTCATCTGTAGAGGGAAGCAGCCAGCCTGGACATTTTCTAAACCCACTCAGGTCAAAGGTCGCACACTCCACCATTTCAGCAGCAACGAGGAAGTTAGACCGTCCGTTCAAATGAAGCAAGAACAGTTAGTGGATGCGTCTCCGACTCGTGTTAGTGCCTCCACCGGAAATATCTTCAACACTGTGTTTCTGCCCTTTTCCTCCGTAGACTGTAGACTGCTTTGGGACTACGTCTATCAGCTGCTTTCTGACAGCCGGTACGAAAACTTCATCCGATGGGAGGACAAGGAATCCAAAATTTTCCGGATAGTGGACCCCAATGGACTGGCTCGGCTGTGGGGAAACCATAAGGTAAAGGGGCATCGGATACCTGCTGTGTACACCAGCGCCAAAGTGGAGTCTCTGTCCCTGGAGCGAAGGGTCAGCGTTCTGCTTCCCAAGTCTGTCCATAATTACATAGTTTGTTCCTCACTGGACACATAGTTAAAGACGCCACTTCCCATGTGTTACTTCTGCCAGGTGCCCATTAACTCGGCACATCCCAACCTGACAAGCTGTGTCCTAAGTGCCACTCCCCGCCACCTAGTCCGGCCACCCCACTGTCATTAGGAACTGGGTTACAGAGAAGTACTGTGAGCTCTATGACTCACAGGGACCTTTGGGAAGTTGTCACTTCTGTCCTGTTCAGCTGGAAACTCCCACGTTTGCAAAACCCATTTCTACATGGAAAATACTTACGTTATGACTAGCAAACATCCCCTTTGGAAGCACACGGTGTAAGAATTTTGATTGCCCCCTGCCCCGTTTCCCAAACTAGGAGGAGGAAATAAGAGTTTAAAACATAAAGTTTTGTATGGTGAGGTAGACTGCTCACATGTGTGCATGTAAAAAGTGGATGATCTTGATCTAGGCCAGACGACAGATGAGCAGGCAGATCTGGGGCCACACTGGGAGAGAGCACAGAACTCAGCCCAGCTCTGCTAGGGCCTCCGGCCTCCTAAGACAGCAGCCCATACCCTGGCCTGGGTGATGTGGACCGATGCAGGCCATGACCAAAAATGGCCAGGCCCTTCTGATAGCCAGTTCGGTGTGAGTCACTGAGCAATCTCTGCAACTCCCCCATCAAGCCATAGTCTGGGGCGCAGCCACAAGAGGAGACTAAATGATTAAAAGATAAAATGACAGCCCCGAAACAAGTTTGAGAAAAAGTCACTGGAACAAACAAGGAAATTCTGTACAGGTCAGAAGGTGAAGGATGTACCACAGATAGAGGGGAACCTGCAGGAAATGGCTCGGGCACAGCAGAGTGCAGTCTTGGGACATAAGGGCAGCTGCCGTGGGATGAGCTTTATTGGATGGGGCTCCCAAGCCTTCCCACAAAGGGGGTTCCGCCTCAGGCAGAATCCTCAGCGCTGGTGTGTGTCAGAGCAAACGGGTGGGAATGGAGGGGTCCAGGCAGGCAGCAGAGGAGCAGGTGGAGTCTCCATGTGAGGCAACCGAAGAGGTTTCATTTTAATAGCTGCCCCGGTGCCTTTTCTAAGGTTCATTTCACTGTGTCTCTGTGCTTTTTTCTCTCTTCCTCTTCAAACAAACAGAACAGAACAAACATGACCTATGAGAAAATGTCCAGAGCCCTGCGCCACTACTACAAACTAAACATTATCAGGAAGGAGCCAGGACAAAGGCTTTTGTTCAGGTAGCACTTGCTTTCTGTCCTTTCCTTCTTTTGGGAAGATACTGTTTTCTTTAAATAAGGGGGAGGAGGGAGACTATCATGATCGCTACCTGCCTATCTGATCACACGAAGCCATTGTTATGGCAGATACTACAAATTGGATACTAGTTGCTGGTTTGTTAAGATTTAAGAAAAAAAATTTTTTCTACTTACGTGTGTCCTGTAGTAAAATCAAAAATTAAATAAACACAATCTGACTCACTTATAAAATAATGCAAGGCCAAATAGTATGTGGCATCAGAGTCCCCTGTAACTAAGGGAGCAATCAGTGCCGTCATTTTCAATGGCAAAGCAAGGAATTAAACCTGGACTTCCAGGTCAGCAACCCTGTGAGCTACTTTCTAAAGCAACTGTTGTCACAGTGTACGTAATGACTCAGAGCGACTCATGAAACAAATTTAATGGGTTGGTCACAGCTTTTTTAAAATAGACAATAGAATAGAGTTGAAAATATCAGAATATATATCACATAGTAAGAGTGACAGATGATTCATGAAGACTTTGTTTCAGAAGGAGGTGGGTGCCGGTCTGTGTGTGTGTACACTTGCATGTGTGATGTGTGATGTAAAATGTATTTCCTATGATGCATCTTAGTCAGAAAAGTGTGAAACCCACTGTACTAGATATCCTTCTCCCCAGAATCTTTCATAGTTAATGAGTTCAAACTATTTAACCTATCACATAAACTGCGATTCTAAGAATGAGTAAAGAAGAAGGTATCTACAGGACCATTCAGGAAAGGCAGAAGTGGGCCCTAACATGACTAAGAAGCGATGTGCTGGGACCAAGCACAGACTGGGAAAAGGTGACATGAACAAATACGGCTGTCGGTTATGGGTTTTAGCAAATGGGACAGAGAAGAGTGATGGATGGGGCTGGAGATGTGGATTTAGAGTTGTATACGTAGGTATAAACAATACTGTGCAGGACACTGTCTGCGAGCAGAACAGCTCACGGGGATGGTGATGTTTATTGGAAAAAGCAGAGAACCTGGGCCTTAGCACTGGGATGGAGAGATAACTTAGGAGTAGAAAAGAGAACTGCAACCTTCAGAAGAAACAGAAAAGGCTGTGCAAGGAATCAAAACAGGATGGAGTAAATACGAAAAGAACCCTCTCACCTCTGACTCTGTAGGTCCTTTCTCTCTGCCCTTCCGTCTACACTTAGTTCTTGGTTCCCAGTTTTCTCTACTTTACTCTCTTTTTCTGGATGAGTTGATCCCATTGCAAGTTTCGTTTGTCCCCCCTGTGATTATATTCTGAAACCCAGCTCTAAAATTCTCCCTGAAATTCCAAATTTAAATTTCTAAGAGTTTCTTGTAGGAAATAGCCACTTAAGTATCACAATCGTATTTCGAACGTGAAACCTTCAAGACAGACCCTTCTTCACCTATTAAAAACTCTACCCAGAATTCTTGGAGCTACAGTTACTCTTGGCTCCTCCTCCATCCGAGTCAGGCATTATGCTGCACTGTCCACTGCCTGGTCAGCACCACTCCCGTTTCATTCTGTGTTGCAGAGGCTAGAAGCCTGGCAACTACATTTCCCAAGATTTGTTGCCAGAAGGTCCCACGTTGGAGTCTGTGAACAATAAGTGCTTTCAGGAGATTGGGAAGATAGAGGAAAAGCAGAATCATTGTTACTGCTTCCTTGACAGTAGAAGCTGATTTCTGCACTTTAATAATCCATACCAGGATTAATTCAAAATCTTCTACCCCATATCATCCCCTCTGCCTTCCCATATTATAGTACACATGTCCGGCAACCCTGGAACACTAATATAATTCCCTCTGCCAGGTGTACCTTTACCTTTGATAGATAGATTCAACCTTTACAGACAACGTCGGTTCTGTTACCCTTTGTGAGGCCTTCTGAGCTCTCACACACAGATACCTTCTTCTGTTGTATCTCGAATTCCCTTAGCCCTACACCACACCATGACTTGCACTGTTAAAAGTCATATATGCGAAGTCCTTCTCCCCACAAATAGATCATAAGCTCCTAGAAGAGAGAGGATTACACTTTATATAACTGTTTTATACCTTAGAGAGGGTTTCAGTGAATGTTCATGGCAAGCCTGATAGAACACCTCAGTGGGCAGGCCAAAGATTATAGGCCAGTGAGGGTGACCCTTTTAGAGCTTTCAATGCTACAGACAGCCAGCTGTGGCACACATGCCTTAGGTTTGCCACCACTGTCATAGGCTTCTGATTAGGAGAGAAAATGTGTATTTCAAATTAGATCACCGGTGCAAAGCAGAGCACATAATAAGGGAAGATGTGCAGACATGGAGGTAATTGTGAAAGAATCCCACAGTAATCCCACAGTAGGGACAGGCCATATGCAAGAAGACTGTCTTCCTGAGCCATGTAAATCATGGTCAAAACATGTTCACTGTCCAGATGAACCCACTGAGCAAGATGAGGCTTGCTGTGCGATACAGCTGCCAGGGATAGGAGCCACGCTAAGGGGTTACCTTGCCGGCATTTTGGGTGGATCAGTGTTAAAACTCGCAGATGCTTTTCTCTTGGGCCTTTCTGATTTTCTAAAAGCTCCACTCACTTGCCCAATTGTCAAAATTTTCCATGGAACATTTAATTGTAGTCTTTGAGTTAAAGTCAAGTGTTGCATACCGGTAATTCCCTGGGCTGATAGTCTAGAATGGAAGTGGGTATCCAACTCTCAGAGGTGTTTATAAAATCAAACTCTCTAAAAATAAGAAAGAGATAAGTGAGCTGTACCCTGGTTCCCTCACACGCACCCGCAGTAACGTCCCCCAGAGCGGCAGAGGGTGCTCTCTCCCTCGGAGTCACGCCCAGTTTTTTGTAGTCGTTTTGCCACTTTTGAGGCAGTCAGAGGAGGGGCTACCTTTTGCCAGTTCACACTAAGTTGGCATGAATATGTGGGTTTAGTCGCTTTCCAGCTATACGGGATATGACGGGGGCCTTATTTTATAGGTGAGACTGGAGAGCGAGGCGCCTTTACTTAAAATGCAGTGTTCTGACTCCGTTTCTTCTTCCCAAGGTTTATGAAAACCCCAGATGAAATTATGAGTGGCCGGACAGACCGTCTGGAGCACCTCGAGTCCCAGGAGCTGGATGAACAAATATACCAAGAAGACGAATGCTGAGGGAAGCCGCCGGCCGCCTCTGCAGCGGGCCAGCAGCAAGAGAACCTGCCCACCAGGACTGCCGGAGGCGTGCTGCAGCAGGTGGGCTGAGGCAGCTGTAAAAGAGACCCAGAACAGCAGGAACACTTCTCTTGCAAACCAGGAGGGACCCCAGAGCACCTTAGACAAAGCACCCAGCAATGGCGGGGCTGGAATTCCAGCAGAGGGCACAAGCCTGGGACTTGAATGTCACATTTCCTTCACCTTTGGGATCCACCTGTAATTCCTTACCCATGCCCTTCCTAATCTGTTGTTAGTCCCGTGGTGTTTCTTTTTTTTTTTTAGGAACATGCAGTTTGACTTTTCATCATTCATATAGGGGAAGACATCCGATGTTGTTTTCCTATGGAAATATATATATCTATTATATATCTATTTTTGCAAATCTCACAAAGTGTGGCCAGCCCAGCTTGTCAGGAAAGTGAATACTTGCAGAAAGGATCAGGTTCCTGTTTTTCCTGCCACATGGGTCAGGTTTGTTCCTGTTGCAGTTGGGTCTTGGCTGAAAAAAAGAAAAAAGAAAAAAAAAAAAAGATGCTTTTAAAAATGATCACGTTCAGGAGAACTCTCTTTTCTCTTTCTCTCTCCTTCCTTCCCTGGCTCCCTGTGTCCTGCCTCCCTGCCTGCTGTTACGCCTCACATGCCTTTCTGCCCAGTCTCGGGGACTCGAGAGCCTCCCAAGACTCTTGGGGATTGTTGACACCCAAACAGAATCAGTGACCTGGGTGCTTTGTGGCCAGCAGCACAGAATTCAGCCCCCATTCTGGCACTTAGCCGCCCATCTGAGGGAGGCCAGAAACCTCACAGATGCTGCTGCACTCTGAAAACAGATAGTGTGGTTCTAGCGCACCATCTCTGAGACGGCTGTGAACACCGCGCAGCTGAGGTGTAAGATAAGACGGAGGCCGTCCAAGTTATTTGGAAGGCCCCAGGAGCTGGGGATTAGCTTGCAAGTGCTGCAAAGTGGAAAATACAAAAGGACTACACAGACCTGGTGGTCTAGAGACTGAGCAAAACTATTCCGCAGTGAGGGATTTATTTTTCTGAAACAAGTTATTGAGGATATCAAGAAAGAAAAGTTCCTCTTGCTCCATTCCAAGGGCCATCTTGTGGTCAGTTACATGCCCTCAGTGAATTTCTTTTTCCCAATTCCTAGCCTTCTTTAAAATTCCCTGGTCTCCACTGAACATTTGTGAAGGGAGAATTCCAGCATGCAGTCCCAGACGCACCCAGTGTTTGGCCAGCGTGGGCAAACAGGAAATTCCTCAGATCCGTTCTATTTTCCTTCCTTCATTGCTGTATTTCAGAAAGGAGTCACTTGTGGCCCTTTCTCACCTCAAAATAAGGTTGGTAGTGTCTTGTAAAAGGAGGGCAGGGGTACCCTTCAGTACTTTTAATGATAACAGGTATTTTTAGAGAACTCTTTTAGATTCTCTTTCTTTTTCTAGCCATCTATATTGATTCTTCCCATACAGACAGGTTTAGGCATCCAATATTTGGAGTACAGACTTTTTAAATCCACAACATTAGACCTGCCTTACAAACCACCTCTTCCTGTTCCTTTGTTTCCCCTACCTGGTTAGGCAAGCATCTCCAGCTCTCTGGGGTACACATATACTCTGCCACTGGCAGACAGCAGGTGAGCAGATCCCCAGCCTTGTGATCCCACCATTTCTGAGCTGAGTGAGGCACACAGGAGGTTGAGGGCACACAGGCAAGAGGAACCCTTCCTAGGCCTTCCTGATGAGTGCACCAGCCTATGGGGCAAGTAGATGGACTATGGTTCAAAGACACTGGAGTTGAGATGGCTGGGGCTCTTCAGCCTTGCTCCGTCTCGGTCTCTTACCAGACCACAGGCGGACACATGGGTGGACAGCCCACTCTTTCTGTCACATCCTTCCCCCGTCTGCCCTCTGGGAAGTCAGGGACCTTCTGCGTGGCTCCAGGCCCTCATTGTGAAGGGTCTGGTCTCGTCTGCTTGAATGGTGATGCAATTCTGGATCCCAGCATGCTGTAGATGTCTTTCAAGAGTGTTCAGGTGATAACATTTCTCAACCTCTAAGACGACTGGTACTGCATCTCAAATAGAGAGATCAAGCCAAAAAACTGGTGTATTGTGAAAGTCACTGAGTTTAAGAGATGGAGAGAAAGGGTGTTTTTTTTTTTTTTGTTTTGTTTTTTTTAACTAAGGCCCTTTGTATGACTTTGAAGTCAGAGGCCAGGGCATGATGTTGTTCCACTCTGAGTCGGGACATCACTTTCTGGCCTATTTACCCAAATATAAGAACTCAGTCTATTATTAATGTGCATAGAATCTTACACATAAATTATGGAGGGAAGCTGTTTGGCCCAAGGATCTCTACATTTTCAAGAATGTCCAGTGAGAATATATAGGACTTAGGATAACATGTTGAGCCACATCAAGTAGATATTAATTCCAGTGTAGTCTTTGTTTCCCATTCAGTTATTACCCATTCTGATTTTCACTTGATTTCCTTACCTGTAAACATCTGCCTCCATTGTCTCTGAAAGAATGACTCCCCTCAGCAGCAACACCAGGGTACAGTTATTTAGAGAACATAAAGGTTTCAGGTCAAACCTGGAGGAAGCACCCACTAGACACTGAGGGTTTCAAAAATAAACCAGGCATAATCCCTGCCCTCTGAAAGGTTATATTTACCTATAGGATCCACCCATCATGATGTTTCTCAGTCCAACTCTAAATGCTAGAGGCGATGAAAATTTCACATGGGACCAAGTTAAAATCTCATGCATCATCTGAAACAGTTGGCTTTTGTCTCTTGCCACCATGGGGGTTCTTAGCTCACAAAATCTGAAGTCAGAAAAGGAAAATGCAGACAAGCACTGCTAGCTGAAAGATGGGCACCATCACTTGGGTCTTGGTCTGTGTCTTGAGTTAGCTGGGCTGTCTCCTCTCCATCTGAAGAAAGCCCTGATAGCTGACTAGCGGCTGAGTTGAAGGTAACACTGTCCCTTACCTAGGTCTTGATTCATGGCAATTTAGTCTTGCTTAAGCCAGAATGAGCAATGCGCAAACTTCTTAGAGAAGTAACAGACAGATGGATTTTTCTCCTTCACTGTGTTACAAATCCACTGTTCCAGTGTCTTGTCCAAATGAGAATATCACTTTAATTGACATTTAAAAAACTGTAACAGAATTTACCAAAATGACTAAGTAACCACCAGGTCTACCTTCAGGACCTAGGATCCAATCCTGGTAACATTTTAAAAATATCAATTGCCTTTTGCAGAAGGAAACCCTGAGTGTCAGAGAGATAACACCAATTGTCCTAGGAGCAGATAGCACAGTGGAATTAGGGTTGGGGTCCAGCCCAGCCGTAGCCTCCACTTAAGCCATTCTCTCCTAGGAAATTTAAAAATAAAAAAATTGGGAAAGACAACCCAGGGCAGTTTTCTTTGCCTAAGCATTCGGTGCTAATTAGGAGCTATTCATTCGCTCAGCCTGCTCCTCTCTGAGCAGAAACACGGAATAAAGAGAGTGATGGGCGCTATTGGGGTGGGGAAGGGACGGGACACCCAGTAATCCCTGCCTGTCTACAGACCACGGAAGACTAACCTGATGCTCTTTTGGCCCCATCTGCATCAACACTAAGCAGCTGCAACCTCCCTGAATCTTTCACACATGCCAAGGGAACATTCTTGAAGATTTCTCTTTGTGACTGAACACACCTACAAACCAGAACGAATCTAGTTTTGGGGTTTTTTTTTGTTTTTTTTTTTTTGGTTTAGTTTCTAATCTCTTGTTTATGAGGTGTGGGGTTTATAAGGGACTGAATCAAATGAATGTAACAAAAAAGGAAAAAACAAAAAAAAAAGCCTTTTCTCAGGGCCAGTGAGTTGCAAATAATTTTTAAAGAAAAGCTTATAATTACATCATCTCAATAAATTTTTTATAAAAAAAAAAAGTCCCATGTCTCTGTTTGAATGATGTGAAATACAGTTGAACAGGCGAGGTGCTGCAAGAGGTAAGGCTTGTCTCCTGCACTCAATTATGGTCTAAAGTGTGGTCGTGGGTGTCCGTTGGCAAGAAGCCTCATTACTGAGCAGTCTGCAGCCAGTCTTCAGATAAGTGTCACCAGGAAGTGCAGAGTAGATCACTCAAATCTCAGCAGCAGCCATAGGTGGAAATTTTTGCTAAAAGGAATCCAAACCAGAGCCTAGGGGTCTGCGTTATAGTGAAGATGGATTAGTTCCCTAAGGGACTTTAGTGATGCTAGAACCTCGGGTCTTCACACACGCTTCTCCTTTGCAGAGTCTGAGCCTGCAAGGAAACAGGGCATAACTAAGGCTATGGCTAGGACTAAACCTAAGACTATACCTGCCTGGAGGGTCATCACACAGTTCAGAGCCAATCCACAGTGTCTCAGCCACACTGACCAATAGAACCAGCTACCAACTGGTGGGCACATAGGGTTTCACCATCAAACATTATGTAGTCAGTCAGAACTGTTTTCCATCAGGGGTAGGTAGAATTTTTTAGCAATTCTCATGTAGGTTTGAAATACAAAAGTTTGAAGTCAGTGTTTTGTGGAGCCAGGGCCCTAGTTCAACGGTAGTGCACTTGCCTAGCATGTGCAAGGCCCTGGGTTCCACCCCCAACCCCATTACTGAAAGAAGGAAGGAAAAAAAAATGAGAGGGTGGGAGGGAAGGAAATAATGATTTCTTAGATTATCTGCATTTAAATTCTCTTAGATATTCCTATCTCTTAACCATGGATTGTTAAAATTTGGCCTTATATTCTGTATTATCAGAGCACAGTATCAATAGTTCAGTGGTGCTAAAAATACATTTGAAGCTACCATTTCTAATGATACACCATTAGAATAACATGAGAATTGCTAAACATGCCGATTGTCAGCTGGCATAACCCCATAACCTGAATCAACAACTAGGGGCGGGGCCTGGCAATCTGATATAGATAAGTTTCCCAGAGATTGTGACCCATGCTGAAGTTTGAAGGCCACTGCTAACATCAATTTGTTCATCTTGTATGAAGAAGACCAGGTGACATTTAATACAGTAAGTACTCACAATAATTGATGACCGTGTGCATTAACCATACTCAAGACAATAGTGCTACATTTTCCTAAAAGGAGGTGCACTGTAGAATGAGGCTAAGTGAACACAGACCCAGACCAAAGTCATCATCTTGTTTCCTATGAACATTTTAAGCAGTTAGTTTACTATAAAGATGAGGTGTTTTAAAGGGCATCTCAAACAGCTGACCTGCCCTTGCAAATTGGAGCACAGCAATTTACCCACTTACGCCTACTTATCTGCCTAACCAGCCTGATCCAGAAAAAAAAACCATAAAAGGATCATGCATATCTGCTGAATGACCTTGGCTACCTGTCCCTTGAACTATTAAGCAGAGCCCAGATAACCAATTAGCCCAGATATTCGTAGAGGACTCCAGAACCACTGGACTAGACCATTGCTTCACAAACCTGAAAGCGCGTGTGAATCACTTGGGCATCTCAGAAAAAGTAGGTTCTTCTTCCCTAATAACATCTTAAGAAACATGGGCAGAAGATCTGCTCTCTGAGTACGTGGCTTGATGCCAATGGTGTAGTCCCCAGGCCACAATGCTGAGTGGCAAGAGCCCAGTGATGTCTCTTAAACCCTGAGATTCTCACCCTGATGTATGTGAGCCTTTCGTTGTGCCTCTTTGCCAGTTCCTCCTTGGAATAGTCCTGGGGCCAGTACTGCTCTGCAAGAAGTTTGTTTGTTCTTTTTTTATGGATAGCGACAAAAGTAAACACCATGATGAAATGACTCTTTGCCAAGGAACAGCCACTTATGAACCAAACCTTAATGTGGCCACTGGAGCAGACACCTGGTCACCAGTCTTAGGTTAGGAGTGAGAATTGCAGCATCTCTCTCTTTCTCTGCGTACAGAAGGACCAATGTCGACCACTGGACATACGTAGAAAGCTACCAGTGCTATACCTGATATTCCAAAACCATGAGACAGATGAGCAGATCTTCCACCCAAACTGTCCATAACATGGGCATTCAAAGCAGACAACTGAGGGTCAATACCTATACTTGGGAGTCCATTGTCAGCACTTGCAAATTCATTCTTCTCTTATTGTTTATAATTAAGGCCCTTAGTGCCCACTTGACTGAAGAGAGAAAGCTCTGCTAGTAAAAAACAATAGGGGAATTATGCCTACTTTCTTCTCAGGTAACAGAAGAATACTCTCCAAACTCTCTTAGCCATGCCCTCCTAGAACCCTCTGAGGGGGATTTTGGTCATGAGAACTCTTATCAGACCATCCCTGAATTGACTGCTGCTTATTCACCAGCCTCTGGAAGAGCTAACCCTCCTATTGGCCCCAGCTGGAAGCACTACTGTAAAAGCAGTGAAATGCCCTCCTGTGTGTGCTTCTGGTATCTGCTAGAACATCCTGAGGATACAGAGTGTTTTGTGCACTTTTTTTTTTTACCACCAGCCTCTTGCATAGTGCTTGGCACATGGTATATTTTAGTAAGAGCTTTTAATAAAGGAGTAAAGTTAGAGAAATTTTGTGACATTGAGTCATAACTCAGGATAGATTCCCTTGGCTATGGCACCAAAGACATAATGCATAAAAAGAACAACCTGATAGAATGGACTTCAGCAAAACTTACATTTGCTCCTCCAGGGATACCACCAAGGGAATGAAGCCAGGAAGCCACATGAGAGTGGAAGGTCCTGGCACTACCAATGGCTGATCAGTTCTGATTTTCTTTCTGGCAACCATGCCCACACTGTTTTACTACCATGTCCTCTACCAAGGATGTGGAGAACCCAGGTGGGCTGGCATGGGGAGACCCACTGCCTGGTTAGTGGCTACCAGGCCTATGAGGCCACTTCCATCACTACCTTAGCGAAAGCCAGAGCAGAGAAGCCAGAACCCAGGGGCCTCTACAGGGACCCTCCCATCATCACTGCAACAAAGGCCCAAGCCAAGAAGCAAGCATCCACTCAGGCCCTCAGAAGACCTCCATCCGTGGAAGGATATAACCAACACCAAGGGGCCCTAGACCCAAAATGCATCACTTGGACCATGGTGACAAAACCCAACAATACATTGCTGGCTAAGCCATGCTGTTGCCTTGAAACAATGGAGTTTGGAAAATGTCTATTATAGAGCAACATTCACTGTCCTCCTGTGGGCTTCCTAATATTTAATAAAATCATTTTATGTGACAAAAAATAAAATGGAAAGGTAAGTTACAGACTGGGAGGAAATATTTGTAAGTCATAAAAGACATTTGTAAGCGATAAAAGACTTGTGTCCTGGATATACAAAAGATTCTTACAATTCAATAATAAGATGAAAATTCAATTTAAGATGGTCAAACGATTTGAATAGACATTTCACAAAAGAAGGCATAGGAAAGACTATGATTTTAGTATACATGCTGCCGAAGTAAGCATAAGAAATACACACAAAAAAAGATGGGCAACACCATTAGTCATTAAGAAAAGAAAAAGTAAAACCACAATGAGATAACACCACCCACACACAAATGGCTACAATAAAAATAAACTGTCAATACCAAGTATTGGCGAGGATGGGAAAAACCGGAACCCTTACACATTGCTAGTAGAAATATAAAATGACACAGTCACTTCGGAAAACAGTTTCACAGCTTCTTATAGCAACACAATTTGTAATAGCTAAATCTTGGAAACAATCTCAATGCCCATCAACTGAGGAATGGATAAAAAAAAGATGTGAGTTTTTTAATATAATGGAGTACTACCCAGCCACAAAGAAGGATAAACAGGAGACTTTTATAAGTACATGGATGTGACTTGAGACCGTACCCATAAGTGAACTAAACCAGACCCACATGTGTAAACATCATATCATCTCACTAACGTGAGAAACTGAGTAAATAAGATCAAAAATGTATAACAGATATTGTGAATTGGGAAGAAACTGTTCAAGAAAAGAAACTGTTCTAAGAAAAGACAAACCGTGATGGGGAAAGAGGAAAGAAAGAAAGGGAAAAAGAAAAAACGTGTACACAAGATAGTTAAGATAGTTATACAGCTGGTTTCTCTTAGTTCAATGAAAAGAAAGGTTTATGCCGATATTGTTTGGACAAGATATCATGCCCCTATCTTGGAACTGGAATAACTACTACAAAGACAACAATATGCAGCATATTAATTATTGTAACTTGCCTACTGACCTGTTTTGAAATTCTATTTTACTGCTATTTTTATTTTTTCTTTTTGAAATAAAAAAATAAACATAAAATTTACCACATAATCCAGAAACTCCACTCCTAAGTATCTTCCCAAGAAACATGAAAACAACGTCACCAAAGATTTCTATGCAAGTGTTCAGTAGCAGTATTCATTTTTTTTTTAATCTTTTTTTTTTTTTTTTGGCGGTACTGGGGATCAAACTCAGGACCCTGCGCTTGCTAGGCAGGCGCTTATTCCACTGAGCTATATCCCCATCCCTGTAGCAGTATTCATAATAAGAGCTGAAAATAGTCCACATGTCCGTATGTCTATCACCTGAACACATAAATAAGAGTATATCCATGCAGTGGAGTACTACTTAGCAAAGAAAAGAGAACAAACCATTACTATATACAGTAATAGTAATGAACCTCAAAAACATCATGTGAGGTTAAAAGAAGCTAGACACACAGAAAACACATGTTGCAGAGTCCCATTTATGTAACATTTCCAGTACAGGCAAATCTACAGAGACAGAAAACAGAAGAGTATTTGCCCTTGGATAGAGGTGAGAGTGGGGATTAAATGGAAACAGGCAACAGGAAACTTTTGAAAACAATGGAAATGTTCTAAAATTGATCGTGATGGTTGCAGAAATCTAAAAATTCACTAAAATTCATTAAACTGTAGGCTTCTAGAGAATATAGTTTATGGTATATAGATGCAAAAAGAAAAAGAAAAAAATCTAGATTAACCAATTCATACTGGTTATATGGTTGACAGGGCTGTCTTTAAGAGCTGCACAGAAGACTCACATAAATGAACACTAGGAAAAATACACTAACAAGGGAAAAATGAAAAGTAAAAAAATATCACAATGGCACAAAATCATCATACACATTTTGTTCATCCATCAATGTCCTCATGCTCTGTGATTTACAACAGTCCAGGGAGCCCAAGTGAACTATAACTCTCAGAACCTTTCAAGCAGTGACATCCTCAAAGGAACCCCAGAGCACATGGCCCTCCTGCCACCATGAAGTAGCTCCAGGTAGTTCTGTACACGGTGGTGCTACCTTGAACAGGTGGCCTTGGGTATTGAAGCTCATTTGGTGCTGAGATTTCAGGTCCTAGATTCTTGAAGCTCTGTGGCAACATTAAGGTCACCTCCACCAGTAGGTTTTTAGCTGTTCTGGGTGTGACCCAAGGCCTTCCCAAGGGGACTGAGGGATAAAGGGAGGAAATGCCTCAGGAATGAAGAAGGTGGCTGAAAGGACCTGCCTACAGTCAAATGGGTGAAAGCACGAACTGGAAAGACAATTGAACAAATCTTTAAGCCATTATTCTCCAGCTATTTAATTAATATTTATTTCATTGTAGTGGAGAGAAAGTGGTTTTCTACTAATAAAAGGATATGACTCTTAGATACAAAACAAATTCATCACATACACTGAATATGTCTTCACATTTTTACTTTATCTTAAACTATCCTGAGAGATAATTATCTTTCCATTTAAAACTGAGTAATATTAGGCACTCACGCATAAAAGTTAGAGATGTGTTGCATGTCTTTAGTAATGGAACCACTTTCTTTTTAAAATTTATTCTAAAAATAAAAGAAGGAAAACACATTAACAAACCAACATCCACTTACAAAATAGCATAAGAATCATACAAAAATACAGAATTACAGACAAAGTGGTAGGGAATTAACAATGGTTGTTGTATTACCCACTTTCAAAATATGTTTGAGAATTATTTCTCCTGTCTGTCACGCTGGCAAAACACTTTTCACTGTTCCACAGTTCACATTCCCTTGACCCTTTCCCTTTGTGAATGTCTGACCCAGGCCTCCTGTTGGGAAGCATAGGAAAGATTCCTAAAATCAGAAGATAAAAGCAATGACTCATTGCTGGTAAATAGTATTATACTGAATCATTTGGTCTCAGAACTTTGCCTACTACACTACAGACAGGACATTTTCAGACAGTGGGCCTAGGGGCTGCGGAAGGAGCCTGTGATCTCAACTTGCTGTGTAGGGAGTAAAACTATCACCAGAGATGGGACAGCACTAGAAAGGAAATTATACAGAATTTTGTTTTCTTGGGCTTCAGTGTCTAACTTCCATTTTTCCAACAGGAATTCTAAAGAGAGGCCTAAAGTCAACCTAACATGTTTCTGATTATTCCCTTCTGATTCAGTGTCCCTTACATAGACTGGCACCCAGTCCAGCCGGGTTGGCCTGAGAACTCCAGGACAGAATAGTGGCGCAAGTCCAGGCCATGCCCACAGAACCTAGATCCAACCTAACACCTTCTCTTACTCCCTGTACGACCTCAGCACCCTCAAGTGGAAACTCAATATGACGCAGATAAACATACATCCCTTAGAAGGGTGACTACAAACATTAAACGAGTTACTACACAGAAACTGCTTAGAAAAGTACAAGGTGCATTAAATACAACTGTTATTTTAATACTGTATTCTGGATCTGTGGAGCTACCAACTGCCGCTTCACTCTGAGCAACTCTGCTGTTATTATTTCTACATGTTGGGATTTCCCAAAGACACCTTCTGAAAAATGGTTCCCCTGTTCTTGGTTTATTTTGTTTTAGTGTGAACATTGTGGAATCACGGCAATCCCCTCACTTCACAGACGAGAAGTCAGGGGCTCAGACGGTGCAGGGCTGCCCTGAGTCCCCTGCTGCTGGGGTTATCCCAGCCCAGGTCCCCGCATCCTTCACTGTTCCTCCCTCCTGGGGCCAAGTTCTGAGCCTCAGCAAGCACCTGAGTACTCAGTAGTATTTACTTATGGCAATGGACTCGACCCAAGGGAAATACTGGCTTGATTCTGGTTTACCAAGAATATTTTGATCTGATTTTGTTCCAGTTCAATAGTTATAGGAAATGTGTAAGTTTTGTTCTATTTAAAATTACTGCACTAGGTTCTTTTATGTCATTTTCTCTTTTTTTTTTTTCAAAGTCCTGGCCTGGCTCTCCTATACATGAAACAGTTCAGTTTGGGTTTTGGCTTGGGGACCAGGAAGTTAGAAAGTTACTGTCTTGGTTACTTTTTTCTTGTTGCTGCGACAAAATACCCAACACTCAAAATGAAGAAAGGAAAGGTTTATTTAGCTTACAGTTTTTGGAGGTTTCAGTCCATACTTGGCTTGTTCTGAAGCACAGTGGCACATGGCAGAGGGCAACAGTTCATGGCGGTGGTACACAGCAAAGCAACAAGTGCAAGAAGGGAGGAATGGCAGCCAGCAGCCTCTTTCTCTCCCTTACATATATCTATCTGCCCTATTGTGGGTATAGCTTTCACATCTATAATCCCAGCATTGGATCATGGATCAGTTATGAACTCTAAAAGCCACTCACAACTGCATGAGGATTTGGGGGGACATGCAGACACAAACCATAACAGTTACTTTTGAGAAAAGCTTCAGGTATGTGGGAGCAACATCAGTAAGCCCTGGAAATCTGGCCATTTAGGGAACCAGGAGGTCAGACAGTGCGAATCTCCTGACCATCATCTCTGAGCTCCACTCCTGTGCTTTTGCTAGAGAAGGTAGAGGTACCCATAAGCAGGCTGAGGATCTCCTAAGGACTTGCCCAGCTAAGATGGAGCAATAGGAGAACCAGAGGCCACTCTTCTTTTAGTTCCATCTACCCACTGTCCCAGGGACCCACCTTAGGTTTGAGCCCCTGTTTCTTGTGGATTAATTTTTCTTATAAATTAATTTATTCATTGTATAAATGAATCCATGGAGAAAATGTCTGACAATCCTAGCGTACATGTGATAGGTAGCTTCCTGTTTTCCTCTCCATTTAACCCTCCCCTCAACCCACAGCCATCCTGGTATTCCAGCACTAAATGTATCATTCCGATTCTATAGAGCTAAGAATAAGACAATAACCCAATGACAACTGAGATACCGTAGAACTGTTGTTTCTAATCAACAAAAGTTCCATGTGACCTCTTTAAGACATCTCTGCCATTTTTGGTCAAAACCTTGACCAAAACAGGGCAGGTTACCCTTCAACACAACCTCAGAAGTCAAAATATCCTTCAAAAAGGAGGACTCTCTCTCAAGACTAGAAGTTCACAAGCTCCTTCCCACACACACACTTCCTAGTAGAAATCCGGGCATGCTATTTGCATCAGCTTGGAGCTGACAGTCAAATCAGTAAAAGGATGCAAATTCTGCAAGGAATTTGAGCTTTGCTTTGGGCAATTTGTCTTGGAACTCTGTCCTTTCCTTTCCCTGACAGCCTCTAATTCTGGCTCCCACTCTGAAGGAAATCTAAGGGGATGCTGGTAAACTCTGGAGGTGGCTTTGTCCCCAAACCAAACATTTTCCATTTAGTGGGGAGGGCTTTGACTTATTCTCTTGAGGTATAATCAGAGTTTCAAACAATCAAATAAATCTCCCTTGCTGGTAGACACTTGCTTCTCATCCTCTGCTCCCAGGGCTCACCATTGTGGCCATCTTCAAATACTGCCTCAAGGCCAATAATGACAGGACACTGGCATGTACAGGGGACAAGGCTGCCCCTGAGGACCCGAACTATTTCCCCAGGACAGATGAGGACTCCACAGAAATTCAGTATGAGTGCAGGAAGAGGTGGCTGCTTTGGTGACTTCTGGACCAGGCTATTGGGCTGAGACATTTGCCACAACAAGCACCTCATTCCATTCCGTGCTCACCTACAAAGTGTCCTTACATTTTGGACACATAAGGTGGCCTTAACCAGCAGTCAAATGGGAATCGCACCAATATAAAATAATCATACAGTGTCATGGTATAGCTGCTCCTTCGGCGTCCTGCACTTTATAACTTAGGGTACCAACCAATGAATGGGCCCAGACTTGCCAAAGCACATTCTCCACGGAGGACCCAGTTCTGGGCAGTCTTCTCAGCCCACAGCACAGTTCTAACTAGCCTAGCCCAAAGGCCTTCAGGTCACTCAGCTTCAAATTATTTGGCAACTTGCCTCCTCTTTGTTTGTGAATATATTTTAAAGGAGACCCAGGTGTCTTGGGTGATGTACGGCTCCTAAGCTGGATCAGGGGCTTTTCCAGTGCAGTCAGGTGGTAGCAGTCTGGGAAGGAGGGCACAGGCTTTAGAATCAGTGAAAGTTGAGTTTGGATCCTAGTTCATCCAACCTAGCAATGTGACTTTGTAAAATTACTCCTCTCAGGGTGGCCAATTCCCACTCTATAGTTATTAAATTTCTTGAAAAACTAGAGCAACTGTATGTAAAACACCTGCCATGTAATAGACATACAATAAGCTATTATCCAACTGGATGGCTTATTTCTCCAGAATTTTGATACATAGCCAAAGAGGAGATCTTCTTCCAAAGTTATATTTTCCACTCAGCAAACCTCACCCAACTTCCCTATTTATATTTTGTCATCTTTCCCCTGCATCACTCAATGAAAAAATGTTAAAAGAATCAATTTCGACATAGTGACTATTCTAATCTATCTTTTTCCAAACGACTTGACCTCCTTCTCAATGGTGAAGCTGAAAAGCATTTTTAAATTACAAGGAAAAACTATTTTATTGCACAGTACTCACAAAGAGTTTTTACTTACAAATATCTATAAACCTATACAACAACCCCATGAAACACACTGTCTATCATTTTAAGGAAAAGAAAACTGGGACTCAAGAGAAGGTAAGTTACTTGGTCAGTTTCACATAAACAGAAGGCAGAAAAGCTTGATTTCAAGCCTATATCTACCAATTCCTTTTTATTTTTTCTTCTTCTGCCATATTATCCAGGAAAGGAAACTCTTCAAACCATTGTCAGCCTTTGATATATATGTATCTTGACTGGCTAGTACAGAATACGACTCTTAAGGAGTGAACACAGGAAAAGTAAGTCTGTCTGGAGGGAAGAGTTGGATGTGATAGTCCAGAGAACTAAGTGAAAGAGCTAGTGGTTTCTCCTAAGAAAACAAAGGGTTCTAAATATTAAAACAGAAACACTAAATCTACTGGAAGAGAAAGTAGGTAAAACTCTTGACATAGGGGTAGGCACAGAGTTCATGAACAAAAACCAAACTGCATGGGAAATATTTCAAAAAATCCACAACTGGGATCTCATCTTATTGAAAAGTTTCTGCACATCAAAAGAAATCACCAATAGAGTGAAGATAAAACCCATGAATGGGGAAAAGATTTTATCCAACGGCCTTCAGACAAAGGACTCCTATCTAGAACATATAAAGAATTAAAAACAATCAGAAAAAATTCAAAGACCCAACCCAAAAATGGGCATCTGAGATGAACACACCCTTCTCAGATGAAGAAATACTAATGGCAAATAAATATATGAAAAAATGTTCAACATCATTAGTCATTTGAGAAATGCAAATTAAAACAACACTGAGATTTCATCTCAGCCCACAAAGAATCGCCATCATTAAGAAATCAACCAATGATGAATCCTGGAGAGGCCGTGGGGAAAAAGGAACACTTCTCCACTGCTGGTGGGAGTGTTGACTAGTGAAATCACTGTGGAAATCAGTCTGGAGATTCCTCACAAAAGTAGGATTGGAAGTCCTACTTAACCCAGCTATTCTCCTTCTGAGTATTTTTCCAGAAGAATTAAAAACATCATACCACAATAATATATGTGCACCCATGTTTATAGCAGTGCAATTTGTCATAGCTAAATCTTGGAAACAACCCAAATACCTATCAACTAAGGAATGGATAAAAAAGATGTGGTATTTCTATACAATGGAGTACTACTCAGCTATAAAAAAGATACTCTCAATGCTTCTATAGGTAAACAGACGCAACTAGAGATCACACTCGTAAGTGATATAAATTGGACTCACATGTAAGCATCACATTGTCGCCCTGATATAAGAACATGAAAGAGTAAATACAACCCAAAATGTACAATAGATAATAAGAAAGGGAAAGCAACTGCTCAAAGGCAGGAGTAACTGGGATGAGGAAAAGAAGAAAAAGTACTAAGGCAAATTAGATAGATAGATAGATAGATGATAGATAGATAGATAGATAGATAAATATAGCTATATAGAAAGAGATATATACACACACACACACATATATATATGGGTGGATGGTATAATTATACTGTTGGTGTCTGATGGTTTGTTGGAAACAATTAATGTTTAAAAAGTTTTTTTCCTACTATTTTGACCAATTTTGCATGCTTGTATCTGGTAATCTGAGCAACTTATCTGACGACAACAATTTGCAGGGTAACAACCAATGGTGAATTACTACAACCCCACCTAATGCCACTATGTATTGTCTCTAATGTTCTTTTAAATTATTATTTTCTTATTCTCTTTAATGATTTGATCAGTCTTCTATTCTTACATCTGGTAATCTGATCAACTTCGTTGACGATAACAATATGTAGTATTACAACCACTGTTAATCCCTGTCATTTGGTTTGAAACCCTGTATCACTTCTAATGTCCTTGATTTGTGTTGTTTGTATTCTGCTTTTGCTCTTTTTATTTTTGTACTATTTTCTTTAAAATAAAATACAAAAGAAAACAAGCGGTAACATGAGCAGTCGATATCAGGGATGGGGAACACCAAAGAAGGGAAATATACCCAAAAGGGATATATCTGAGCACTAAAAATGAACTTGACCTAATTTACAATTTCATCTTGACCTGTCCCATCTCCCTCATTTACATGCTAACTTCAGGACCTTTCTGATATTGCAAGGACCTTGCCTCAGGAATCTTGCAACCAAGAATGTAGCCCTGTTCATCTATACAACAGAAATAGCTAGGGACGTGGCGGAAACACAAGTCCACTGTACCAGGTGAGACCATCTCTTTTTCAAGGGTCTGGTAAAGGAATTAAGAGCGAAAGCGCTCCGAGGTCACAACTGGCAGGGCTGGGTACGAAGCCAGGAGCAGAAGCAGGAGGGTGACTATTAGCTGAAATAGGTACAAGACAGATTCAAGAACGTAAACCCTGAAGCATGTGAAGAATAAGGAATACACCAACATATGTGAGTGAGAATGAGGAACTACGTGGGAACAGCTTCTAAAAGTAGGAGTAATCAAAACCTGATCTGTCTGAGGGCAACAAAAGAGGAGTGCATGTGTATGTATGCATGTGTGTGTGTACATGCACGTGTGTATGTGCGCACATGTGTGCATGTATGTATGCACGTGTGTGCATGTATGTATGCACATGTATGTGCACACGTGTTTGTGTGTGCTCACGTATGTGTGTGTGCACACGTGTGTGCATGTATGTGTGCATGTGTGTATGCACGTGTGTGCCCCCGTGTGTGTACTTCTGTGTGCACCGTACCAACTTCAACTCAAGTCTCTGCCAAGGAGCGTTTATGTGCCACTATAGGTATAAATCAAGTCATAAAGACACAAAATGTTACAACTAGAAAGAGCATGAGCCACTTATTCTCAACCGGTAACTCGACTGTATTAAGACTTCTGCCTGGCGAGGTGACGGGATCATGGATGTGCCATCATCCTCCGATGTTTATCAGAACTGAATATGCTACTAGGAGGCAGGGCCCAGCAGGAGGAGGTAGATTACTGTGGACAGGACATTAGAGGGCATGTCTCTTATTAGTCAGAGATCGTCTCTCCCTTGTGCTCTGCTTCCCCAACCACCATGCTGTGAGCAGTTCTGCCCCACCTGTCCTCCTGCTGTCATGGTCCTGTGTTGGGAGCCAGCTGCCCATGGACTGAAACCTCTGGCACCGTGAACCAGGTTAAGCCTCCCTCCCCTCCAAGCTGGGTCAGTTATTTTGTCCCAGCAACTGGGAAAGTGATGAATGCATGTCTTAGGTAATTTCACATAAACTAGAATTCATAGGAACTGAGTGGCTGACCTAGGGCCACTTAGCCACTTAGTAGCACTAGTGTTATGCTTCTGTTCCTCTGCTTTCCTCAGAGAGAGAGAAAAATGCCTCAGCAAGAAAGCAGAGGCAAAGAATAAAAATCCCTCAAAAGCTATCACCATGAACATCATAAATCTGAAGACAAAAAAGAGGAAAATGTTCTGAAATCACAGGTCCAGATATGAAAATTACCACATATGAGAAGACAATTTACTCCTAGGAAACAGGTACTAAAAGGGGCAAAGACATAGGATATTGTGTCAGAAAAACACATAAAAAGCAAAAAATTAATTTTATGTACAGCTTGATACCAGAGTGTTTAATAAAGTACATGCCATAAGTATTTGACTTTGCATGAAGAAATACTGAGAATCCGTTTGTCTGTGAAGAGGAAGGCTTATATGCTTACTAAAATTTAAATCAAAACAGGACAGATAAACCTGGCTGAGAGCCTACAAACCTGGTGAAAGCCTGCAGGTGGGTATTCCTATAAAGCGGCTTCCTGCAGGCTTGTGAATGATTTATAAATGCACATGGAAAGTTTCAGATACAAGGCATCCACTGGAGCCCATAAACAAGGCCTGGGTTTTCACTCTTGTCCCGGAAACCTTAGTTAGGCTAGTGCCTAAGTTTGCAAACTTTAAACAAAATGAGATTGGAGCAAATATTATAACATCATAGTGGGGATTTTGTAATATACAAACACGTGACACACATGATAAGTACAGCACAAATGACATAGGGGAAGGTGGTTGACGGTACTACATGATTATGTACTGGTTTTTTACTTTTTACATGAAGTAATGCAATATTAATATTGACTCTGAAATGTTAAATATATATCGTAATATTTAAGCAATCTGTTTTTAAGTACTGTTGATTGAACATAGGGCTTTTGCATGAACTATGGCCCAGCCTTTTTTAAGTCATTTCACAACAGCTGAAGGAAGTAGGAGCCACCTCTGCCTTGCAGCCACCTCTCTCTTACATGGTGAGCACATGGGCAACCCTGACCCTGAAGCCCTTCTCCCAGAGGAAAAGACAGTAACAACCTTCAGGCCAAGGTTGTGAGCCAGAGGTACAGTAAACTGATTTCCATAGGTACAAATTTCCCTGTTTACAGATTTGCATAGGGCCAGTTCTTTCCTGCAATATAAAATCTGGAAACAATGTTTCCAGGATGGTAAGGGCTGCCTTATAAGCTTGTTTGCATCCCAGTCAGGTGCACATTTTCCAGCATTATGAAAAGCAACAGTAAGTTGCTCTGCCAGTATTCAAAGATGGGCTATTGGGCTATTTCACAGTACTTCTCAGGGCCTACATAAGTATTGTTATTTACTGGATCTGGGATTTTTATATCTGTTTAATGAGTGAGATCATTCCATAAGTCCATTTTTAAAAATCACCCTTCTGTGATTTTGGTATTGAGATGATGTTAGCCTTGTAAGTGAGTTAAAAAAGTATTATTTCTTTTTCTGCTTTCTAGACAATTGTATGTAAGATAGGATTTTATGTTCCTTAAGGTTTTGGAGACTTCTTCCCATAAAATTTAGTCCTTGTTTACCTTCCTCTGAGCTCCAGCCTGTCTGACCATATTTCAGTTCCTTAAAAACTCCCAAGTGTGTATCTTTGCGTGGATTATCCCCAACTCCCACCCCCCTTATCCCTAGGCAGCCTCTTCCTCAATGTCACCACCTCAGAGGCCCTGCTCTGATGCTGTTATCTCAGCTAAATTTCCCATCTTACTTGTGATTCTCTTAGTATCGTGAGATCATTGATAATTACATTGATAATTACTTCTTGATAATCACTGTGCATGGAATGTGTCCCTGAAATGTCCATGTGTTGAACCCTTGGTGTCCAGCTTGTGGCACTATTCATGCGTGAAGGCAGCTTTGAGAGGCGGAGCCTAGTGGACGGTCCTGAGGTCTTTGGGAGGGTGCCCTCAAAGGGGGTCATGAGACCCCATCTCTTTCTCTTTCATTTACCAGGCACGAAGTGAGCAGTTTGGCTCAGCTGTGTGCTCTCATGGTAATGAACCTCCTCATCACAGGCTCAAAAGCAACAGGACAAGAGGATCATGGGATGAACTTCTAGAACCATGAGCCAAAATAAACCTTTTCTCTTCATATCTATTTTCTCAGGTTTTTGTTATAAATGAAAGCTAATACAACAGTGATTGTCACAATTTATAACTGGTACAGTGACTTGTTTGTTTTATCAATTTAACAGCAAGGGTTGTGTTTCCATCATTCCGCCAATGCCTAATTCAGACCTTAGTACATGGAAAGAACTTAATAAATGCTCATTAAACATACATAGTGGTACATAATCATGTAGTACCATTCATTTTCATGGCACTTAAAGGTGGAAAGGCCACATGACTTAGTGTTCCCAAGTTTCTGTTAGGTCAAGAACTTATTTTTCTTTTAAAAATGATCCTTTTATCTTTCTTAGTGTGAACATGGTAAGTTTAAGTGTGCTCTAACCAATCTCTCTAAAATTATTTCCAAATAAACCCATGGGAATTTGGAGAATAGTTATGCAAAGGAGATCTTCTTCCCTTTGACTTTTGGGGGCTCTTTAGATTCTATTATCAGAAAATGGATGACTATTTCTAGAAGTTCCTGTTGTGTTTATTACTAATACCATTTGCCTTGAAATCTACTTTATCAAGTATTAATATAATCACTTCAGACTGTTTTGTTCACTATTTCCAGGACATATTTCTCCCTATTCATTTATTTTTAACCTATCCATATCCTTATATTTAAACTGTGTCTGTTGTAGACAACATACACTTGAGTCT
This sequence comes from Dinomys branickii, assembly GCA_004027595.1. Lineage (NCBI taxonomy): Eukaryota > Metazoa > Chordata > Mammalia > Rodentia > Dinomyidae > Dinomys > Dinomys branickii. Next base: position 28,674 of record PVLD010008289.1, on the reverse strand, counting down.
TTCTCTTCTATCCATGCTCACAATTCCCATATTCTATTTAGAATATTGAGTCCTTTCAGTTGCATATTTGTATTAATTTGATTACATTGAGGCCTACATTTCATTTGAGTATCTGTCACAAGCCAAGGCATTCAGCATCAGAGTCCAATCCCAAGACATCACCCCCTGTCATCACCTCACAGGAGATGACCACCCAGTCTTCTCCACTGTACTGGGCACTCTGTGAAAGTACATCTGTCATAAAGAGAGAAGACTGTCATTTTTTGTTCCTTTTTTTTTTTTTCCCCCGGGACCGGGGATCGAACTCAGGGCCTTAGTGCTTAGCAGCAAGCACTTACCCCACTGAGCTGTACCTCCAGCCCAAGACTGTCATTTTTATAACATGCCCCACCCAACTCCAAACCATGGCTAACTCCAGCTTACTCCTGAGAATTAGTGACTGAATAACTACTGATTTTATGAATGTACTTCCCTATGGTGATTATTTGGATTCGGGCTTGGGGTCTGGTTAGTTATGCTTTTCTTGGCTGCTCACTGTCCCACTCCAATTTCTTAAGCTCCAGGAAGACAGGTCTATGTACTTTATTTCTCTGAGAGTTGGGATAGATTCTCCGGCAAGAAAGATCAACACATAGCTGTTACTATTTATAATAGCCGAGATGAAATCAAAGGACAAGTCCTTCAATGGAGGAATGGGTAAGGAAGACATGGTGCACATATACACAACTGAATACTATTCAGCCACAAAGAAGAATGAAATTCTATCTTTTGTGGCAACATTGATGGAACTAAAGGGCATTATGCTAAGAAAAATAAGCTGGCACAAAAAGGTAAATACCACATATTCCCACTTGTATACTAAAGTTTAAAACGTTGATTTTGTAGAAGTAAAGAGCAGAATAGTGGTCACTAGAGGATAAAAAGAGAGATAGGATAAAAACAGGTACCAAAATAGAGTTAAATAGGAGAAATAAATTCTAGGGTTCTATAGAACAGCAGGGAAGCTTTACTTTACAACTAAACTATTACATATATTTATAAAGAACTAGACCATAGGAGTTTAAAGGTCACCAACACAAAAAAATAATAAATGCTTTACGTCACAGGGATGGTGAACCTTTTAGAGATTAGCGCCCAAACCACAACCCAAAATCCACTTAGTTAACATAAAATGCCAACCCTGCAATTCAACCTGAATACTGAGGTTTTAGTTTAGTAAAAACAACTCATACATTATCACTTTTTATCTTACAAGAAAAACAGTATACATGCAATAGGTTCACCGCCACTACTTTAGGAAATGAAGATGCTAATTATCCCAACTGGATCATTTGATCACCGCCTCCATGTAGCAAGTTGTCATACTGTATCCCAAAGATATGCACAATTATAATGTATAAATTCATTTTTAACATAAAAAGTATTAGCTGCTCCTGTGAGAGAGATAGAGAGCAGACTGGGGCAGAAAACCTGATGCCACGATCCAAATTACTGAGTTAGGAGGAAGAATGGCAGTCTGGGGTCTGAGCTTCCCATGAACCAATAGCCAAGGTATCTCTCCTGATAAATAGAAAGGATGGATGCTCCCAAAAGGTGTATGGTGTAGGCTCATCCACATGACCAGAGGATCAGCTCAGGTCCTGTTTCTAAGGCAGTTCTGTCTGGTTGGAGAAAAGAATCAGCTAGCACACTCAGGACATAAAAATTCAAAATCATTCCCCCAAAACAGAGATCACATTATACCAAAAACCTTCTCTTCATGACTCAATATATTCAACAGACAGAGTGGATCAAACGTAGACACATTCCTTTTAAAGGCCATTTCTAGCATTCCTTGGTTTATCTAAGAGGTCTTTCCACTGGCAGGATTTGCCTACAGGTTACCTGAGAAAAGCAGTCATTAACAATGCATCATAAGGAATTCCAAATTCTTCCTGGTTATACTCCATCCAGTCAAACTGTACAACCACTCATTGGACTGACAGGTTCAGCAATAACTACAGCAGTCCACAGCCCTACTAACTAGGTAGATCCTACAACCTCCAAGCCATCTTTGTTCTTTCCTGTCATAAACCATACCCTACCCCCAAGGAACAGAGTATCAGGTGCAAATGTTATGATGGAATGCAGCTCAAGTAGCAATCATTTGTCCAGTTTTGTAGAAGCAACACCCGGGTGTAGGTATGGCCAGTCTCTGTCTCTAAAACCCACTAACAGCTTTAATTATGAGACAACCATTAGACTCTTCTTTCTGACTTTATATTGCTTCTCTACTTGCTTCAAGGGCCTCACACCTATAACCAGTCTTCCTTTGGGGTGATATCCAGTTTCTGCCAAGCTCAACCCTTTGCCTATGACCCAACATTTATAGCCCCAACACAAAGATAGCCTAGATTGCACACCATGCCTCAACTAAAACACTCACCAGGCCATTTTTTAAAGGTGGAATGAGTTATCCATACCTTTTATTCACATGCAGCCCCTATAGAGCTCCTTGCAGTAACATTTTTAGCTTCCAATAGTCATGCAAGGGCTTTGCTTTACACCCATCATCAGTTGAAGCTTATTTCTCTAGGTAGCAGCCCACCCCTATTTTTGCCTAATAAGAATATGCCCCAGGGGAGAATCAAGGAAGTAGAGGGTCAGTGTATGTGCTTCTTTCTTCTAGAAAAGAAGACCCACATTCCCTGGATCAATAAAGCAATAACTCAAGAATTTTCTTACTCACTTCCCCAACTCATATTTGTAAGGTTCTCTACTGAATTTGTATTGCTGTTGTAAGCCCTTAACTAGAATATTTAGGAAAATCCCCCAAACATAGTCTATCCTTAATATTTTAGGAATTCAATATGTTTAGAACACAAAATAGTGTTTTATGAAGCAATAAGTCATTTTTGGTGTGTATTGGTGATGGGAAGTCTCTAAAATCTCAGAAAACTGAAATTACTATTTGAAGTCCTGAGTACCTTTTGGGGCGTGAGAGGCTCACAGACTATTCTTAGAGCAGTTTTAGGTTAGAAACAAATTTGAACTGAATGCACAAAGACTTTCCATATTCAACCTGGTCCCAAACATGCAAAGCCTCTATTATCAACATCCTCCACCATAGGGTCACATTCATTACAATTAGTGAAACTATATTGATACATAATTATCACCTACAGTCTATAGTTTACAGTAAGGTTCAGTTTTGTTGGTGTACTTTCTATGGGTTTTGACAAATGTACAAGGACGTGTATCACATATTTTACCTTACAGAAATTTCATTGCCCTAGAAATCCTCCATGTTCCATCCATTAATCCCTTACCCTTCTGTAACCCTAGCAACAAGTGATCTTTCTACTGTCTCCATAGTTTGCCTTTTACAGAATAACAGATAGTTGGAATCATGGTATGCAGCATTTTCAGACTGACTTCTACTTAGCAATATGAACTAAAGTCTTTTCATGATTTGATAGCTCATTTCTCTTTAGGGCTGAGTAATATTTTCCTGTCTAGAAGGTTATCCTGATTGCTTCCAAGTTTTTACAGTTCTCAGTAAAGTTTCTATCAATTGCTGTGGAAATTTTTTGTATAGACGTATTTTCAACTCTTAGTGTAAACCCTAAAGAGTGAAGTTGCTGCATTATATGTTAAGATTATATTTACTTTTGTGCAAAGTAAATTAATTGCTTTCCAAAGCAGTCATACCATTTTGCATTTCCACCAGCAATGAATGAGAGTTCCTATTGCTCTACAACCTCATCAGCATTTGATGCTGTCAATGTTTTGGATTTCTCCGTCCTAGTAGGATCTCATTGTAGTTTTAATTTGCAGTTCCCTGATAACACGATGTTGAGAATTTCTTCATATACTTACCTGTCAATTATATCTCTTCTTTCATGAGATGTCTAAGTATTTGCCCATTTTGAATCATTTATTGTTTTCTTATTACTGAGTTTTATAACTTTTGTGTATTTTGCACAATAGTCCTTTGTGTGATATGTGCTTTGCAAATATTTTCTTTTAGTCTGTGGCTTGTCTTCTCATTCTCCTGACAGCATCCTTCACAGAGCAGAAGGATTTAGTCTTAAGTCTAGTTTAGCAATTCCTTCATGGATTATGCCTTTGGTATTGTATGTAGAGGCACCATCAAACCCAAGGTTATCTAAGCTTTCCCCCAACCTATGTTCTAAAAGTTTTATTGTTTTGCATTTTACTTTTAGGTCTGTCATTAATTTTTAGTTAATCTTTGTTAAGAATACAAAAATCTTCATCCATGTTCATTGTTTTGCATGTGACTGTCCATTTGTTCTACAGCCATTTTCTGAAGAAAAACTATTCTTTTTCTGTTGTATCACCTTTCTTCTTCTGCCAAAGATCAGTTGGATATTTTTGTGTGGCCCTATTTCTGGGTTTTCTATTTTGTTCCATTGATCTACTTACCTTCTACCAAGACCACACCCTCTTGATTACTGTATCTTTACAATAAGTCTTAAAGTCAAACAGTGCCAGTCTCCTCTGACTTTGAATTTATCCCTCAGTATTGTTTTGGCTAAATGACTTTTTAAAGTTAATTAATACTTTTTGTATAGAACCTTTACCAATGTTGTAACCCATTCACTTATTAAACCCATATTTATAAGTTTTGATTTCTTGATGATTCAGATACATGTGTATTGTTTGCCCTGACACAAGATGACCCCAAGTTCACTGCCCTTTGGTGATTCCACTTTTTCCTGCAACATCTTCTTTCCACTCTTCATCTTGAGTTCCTTGCCCATCTTTCTCCTCCATACACAACGCCCTCTAATGAAGTGGAAATAAATGGAGATTCCCAAGGGAATCTTACTTTATACTCAGGTTTAAGTCACACGCTCTAAAAGTTCCTGAGAGGGACTTGTCTCTTCTGTGGAATGAATCACCCACCCACACATACAGTAGATTCAGAGGTATGAGCTAGACAACCACAGTATCCCAAATTCTTATTTCAAGTTGTTAGGCCTTATTCAGACACAAAAATAATAATCATTACAGTAATAAGCAGATATATATTAACTGTATCTCTTCTTCACTGTCTGAGAAATTTGCCTCTTCCACTCTCTCCCACTTCACTTTTACAAGAACTAATAACTTGAGCTCCTTTAGTCTTTCAAACTGTCTAATCAACGTCACTATGAAAAATCACCTCAACCGGGATCCATCAGTAACATGTTGCCCCTTAGATCCCCCACACAAACGCCTGTAGTTTACTTTTCAATGTTGTTTTGCATCCAGAGAGAAGGGAAGAACTGTACCTTGGGAAAATTCACACAGTTCAGGGATTAGAACTGATCTAACGAAATTTGATAAGGCTTGTTTGCCTGGGGCCATTGATTTGCAGCCAAGCCCAGCTCAGTGGGTTCAGTTTCTAGCTTATCACTTTTCACCCTTCACCAAGACCAGGCACTGGAGGGACAGCTGAACCCACAAAGCCATTATTGTCAATTGTGAGCTAAAAGACTGTGGGATTCACTTTCTCCAACACAAGGGGAAAACCAAAGCTGATTCAACCGAGAAGGGGTTAGGAATCCTAGCCAGAGTCATCTCACCTAAGAGCAAATCCAGAGAAGCCTGGTTTCCATTGCACAGTGCCTGGGGAATGCTAGAGGAACAGGGCTCTTATTGTTCCACCTTCACTGTTTAACCACCAAAGCTGAGAGCTTCCTTTCTACTTATTACCTATGCTTCAGAGTTGCCGGAAGTGGTCAGCGGACTACATGGTAACTTCCTTTGAACTCCCTGGAGAGTTAATGCTAGAGTGAAGCTCGGAGGATCCTTATTGACACTAATTCTCTTAGGTCCTTCTCTGCCACCTTTGTCACCTGTGCTCAGTGACTCATCCTTGTTCAGTCATTCCTCAGTCTCTGCTGTTGCTGCTTGTCCCGAGTCCTTCAGAAGCTCACTCCAGGAAGCAGGAGCTAACAAAGACCTGCGTCAGCCTCCCAAGCTCAAAACACAACCTGGGGCCAGGGCAGGGTTAGCACATATTATTCAGTATCTGCAAACACTGGAGTAATAACTGCATGCTGAACTTGCACAGTTAAAACCATCAGACAGACCTTGGTCCTCAGTCAGCGTTACTGTGCCTGCGTTAATCTTCCCCAGGAGCAAAAACGCGATTTTTTTTTCCTTCCACATTCCCTACATTCTTCTTCTCCTTCATTAACTCCAAATCAAGAGTTTCGCTATTTTTCACAACAAAAAGGAGGCTCTATACAAGGAGTCAGAGATTTTAAAGATGCTTATAAGAAAGAAAATGTGTATGGAAACAGCACTTTTAAAATATGTGCTCCCAGGAAGATCTAAGCCGTGCAGGTATCTGGAAAAATACAGGGTCATTTCACAGTACACCACATTGGATGTAACCCTCAATTACAAGCAGCAGTTCAGTCTGATTAATGAATACTTGGATAATACAGAACTGGGTCCCACTTAGCAGTAAATAAAAATGTGCCTTTCTACAACGTGCTTCATTCTGAAAATATTCCCCCCTTTATAGATTTAATAATCACATTACTGTCTAGATTAGGTGTCTTTCTCACTAAACTCTCACGGATGTTGTTTGGATTATCTCCAACCTGGTCGTTAAATCTAAAATGTAGGGACTTACATGAATTTTATTTTTCAAAATAAGACTTCTAGAAAAACATCAATCAAAAAATCTTAATACAAGAGGAATAGATGGATACTTTTTTTACTATACTACATAAATATATATATATATACCCCACACAGATATACAATATAAATATATAATTTACTATCTGTTAAATCATAAATACAAAGCTATCAATTATTAAAATTTCTATTTCTGTTGACCATTTTATTCAAATTAACTAAACAAGAAGAAATAAAGCAAGAATGTATAATCTTTGGTGGTGCTCTGACATTTGTCCATATAATTCATAAAACTCCACTCAAAAACTATTTAAAATACTAAGAAATAGAAGATGTTTAGAGACACAGTACTCAAAAATCAAAACTCTTTACTCACATAAACAATATCTGCTTAGAATTTATAATAGAATGAAAGATCCCATTTCCAAAAGTAACAAGAGATAAAATACCTAAGAGTAAGTGGGGGGAAATGCAAGAATACCCTAAAATGCTACCAAGAAATAGCCCCACATAGAAAAAAAAAATCAAGCAAATGAAAAATTATGTATGTTCTTAAACTGTAAGACTCAACTTCATAAAGATGTTGATAATATTCAGATAAAAAAAAATATATCAATCTCCTAAATGTCAATAAAAATTTTTGAACCAGAAAAAATAATTTGGAAGTTCATTTGAAAAATAAAATATGTGAGAAATGACAGGAGAATTCTAGGAAAAAATAGAAAACATCTATTCTAACAAACTACATCTATTTGAAATAGTTGGTACTTTATAAATATATCAGTAGACTAAACTAGAAAATCAAGAAATGCACTCAATTCATTTAGAAATTTTGTATACAACAAAGATGAAATTTTAAATTAGTGACGACAGGCTAGATTATTCAATGAAAAGTGTGAATACAACTGGTTTTCATCTCAGGAAAAAGATCTGTATTCTAAAATTAACAAGATTAAAAACAAGTGAATCAAAGATTTAAATGTGAAAAACTAAGCTATAAAAATATAAGAAGAAAAGATGGGGAAATTTTTTTATAACCATGTGAGGGGAAAGCCCTTTCGAGTGTGCCAGCCTCTGTTAACTGCCTAACCATCGCCCTCCTCCCTCTTCTTTCCACCTCACCGGGACTCTAGTTTAGGTCAGGGTAACAGGCAAGAGGCCCAATTCCAAAAGATGGGTCATGATGGCAATCTCGTTCTTCAAGATTCCCTCTAGTTATGCTATCCAGCATAACTCTACTTACGCTGTTATTGTTTTGGTCCATAAGACACAGAGGAAATCTGCTGGGAAAATTCTTGCCTTCCACATAAATACGGATATACACACTGACACACCATCTCCCTTGACAGACTGGTCCTGCACAAATCATCTTGGGGCTACAAGGGAATGGTTAGCGGAGTAGATGGAGAGACATGAAGCCTGACATTAACAGCTAAACCAGTTCAAGCAACCACCTATCCCTGTGCTGCTCAGCATGATATTTTTAAAAATCCTATTTACTCAAGCCGCCTGTTTAGACTTTTGGTTTCTCATGATTGTGTGATACATGCAGTCCTAGGAAGGCCATAAAACTCAGAACACTTAAAAGATTGAGCAATCTAACATGTAAAGAGTGTCATAGTCTTTGAAAACAAATGATACCAAAAAAGATATTTTATGTATAATTTTAATTACTCATCACAAAGACAATATCTTTAGTACATAAAGAGCATAGTAAATACAACATTTAAAAAGGTATGGAAGGGGCTGGGGGTATAGCTCAGTGGCGTAAGTGCTTGCCTGGCAAGCACAAGGTCCTGAGTTCGATGCCCGGTACCGGAAAAAAAAAAAAAGTATGGAACATCTAAGATGAACACACACTTCTCAGATGAAGCAATACTAATGGTGAATAAATATATGAAAAAATGTTCAACAGCATTAGTCATTCAAGAAATGCAAATTAAAACAACACTGAGATTTCATCTCAACCCACAAAGAGTGACTATCATTAAGAAATCAACCAATGACAAATACCGGGGAGGCTGTGGGGAAAAGGAGCACTTCTCCATTGTTGGTGGGAGTGTCAACTGATGAAACCGCTGTGGAAATCAGTCTGGAGATTCCTCACAAAACTAGGATTGGAGTCCCACTTAACCCAGCTATTCCCCTTCTGAGTATTTTTCCAGAACTAAAAACATTACACCACAGCGATACATGTGCACCCATGTTCATAGCAGTGCAACCTGTCATAGCTAAATCTTGGAAACAACCCAAATGCCCTTCAAACTGAGGAATGGATAAAAAAGATGTGGTATTTCTATACAATGGAGTATTACTCAGCTATAAAAAAGATACTCTTGAGGTTTTTATAGGTAAATGGATACAACTAGAGACCACATTTGTAAGTGAAATAAATTGTACTCACATGTGTAAGCATCACATTGTCTCCCTGATGTAACAACATGAAAGAGTAAATACAACCCAAAATGTACAGTAGATAATAAGAAAGGAAAAGAAACTGCTCAAAGAAAGGAGCACCTGGGATGGGGAAAGAAGAAAAAGTACTAGGGCAAATTATATATATATGTGAGTGTGTGTGTGTACATATATATATATACATACATATACATATATATATATATATGGGTGGATGGTATAACTGCACTGTTGGTGTTTGATGTTTTGTTGGGAACAGTTAATATTTAAAAGGGTTTTTTCCTACTATTTTGGCCAATTTTGCAGGCTTATATCTGGTAATCTGAGCAACTTCTGTGACAACAATTTGCAGTATAACAACCAATGGTGAATTCCTACAACCCTGCCTACTGCCACTATGTATTGTCTCTAATGTTCTTTTAAATTATTATTTTCTTATTCCCTTTAATGATTTGATCAGTCCTCTATTCTTACATCTGCTAATCTGAGCGACTTCGTTGAAGATAACAATATGTAATATAACAACCACTGTTAATCCCTGTCATTTGGTTTGAAACACTGTATCACTTCTAATGTCCTTGCTTTGTGTTGTTTGTATTCTGCTTTTGCTCTTTTTATGTTTGTACTATTTTCTTTAAAATAAAAAAATAAAAAGGTATAGACCAATGTGAAGATGAGCAAGCCATAGAAACAGTGATCATCACGACAAATGCAGGCGGTTGTTTACAGAGTTAGGGTTATAGGTCAGTGCTACCCAGGGCCTCAAAACATCCAAGCATTTTCGCTTTCACTGAGCTACATTCCCGGTCCCTGGATGGTTCTTAATCCTATAAAAAGATATTCAATCTCACTCATAATAAAACAGTAATGAAATAATTAAAGCAATAGTACTATATCATTCCTATCCATTTGACAGAAATTTAAAACAAAGTTGAAAAAACACTGTATTTGTGGAGAAGCTGATACTTTCAAGGACCTCTGGTAGGAGAGAAAATGGAAGTAACCTCTAGGGAGAATAACTTGTCGATGTCACCAAGGCTACAAATGGCACATCAGCAATCACAGCCTGTTTATAAAATTAAAGGACCGCAAACCATCCAAATGTCCATGTCCATAAAATATTATGCAGTTACAGAAAGAATGAAGAGGTTCTATAGGTACAGATACAGGACAATCTTTGAGATGTTATTCTGTTACATGAACAAAACAAATGCAGAACAATATGTTTGTTATGCACCAAATGTATTAGAATATATTAAAAGGAAAAAGATGTGATTGTATACCATAAACTGTTATTTATAGAGCACACAAGAAACTGGTAGTGGGGCTATCTCTGAGCAAGGGGACTACATAGCTGGGTCTTCAGTTATGAACTACATAAAAAACTTACACCTCGGATTAGTGGTATACATAAACCATATCCATGTTTTTATACTATAAGAAATTTCTATAGGCCAGGAATTTGGACAGAGCACAGCAAAAGGTGTCTTACTTCTGCTCACTGGTGTCCGGAGGCCCAACAGCGAGGAACTGCTTGACAGTATGTGATTTAGCTGGCCGGGGAACTAGAAAAAAATTGTAGAGTTCTTTATTTGGCCCTTAGGCTGTGATGATGAGTCAGCTGGCATTTTGTGTGCTTACATGACACTTTGGACTTCCTCAGGGTACGGTGACCTCAGAATCATCAGGGCTCTTCTGTCACAACTCGGGCGCCAGGAAAGTGTGCTCCAAAGGGCAAGGACTGCCCTCACGACTAGCTTTAGAAATCACAGACGCGGATGCTCTGGGGCCTTTAGTACTCCTCAGCGTGCCCAGATGCACAGAGCAGAGACAAGTTAAATTAACTCACTTTAGTAACTATGGTTAACTCTGGGGACTGAAATTTAGGGAGAGCTTTTTCCTCTTTTTCTTCCCTTTATTTCCTAATCTCTCTAAGTAAGCAAGTACAGCACTACCTGTTGTAAACCAAGTGTTTCAGAAAAATCAAGTGTTTCTCCTATGATTCTCTTTCACATTACGGCGAAACCAAGTTTTTCATGCATTTCCCTTGGGATTCTGACAGAGTTCAGAAATATGCATATATTTTTCATGAACTCTGCACAATGAAGCAGGGCATGAGGAGCATCACGATACCCATAACTGCGTAAGTGAAATACATCTCTTTGATCTGTAGCATGTTCAGACAGAGAAACAACGCCACAATCTGTTTTACCTGTTCCTTCTCCAGCACGGTGACACAGCTCTAAGGGTCACAGTCCCAGATAACTGAATACTCGGCTGCATCAAGTGTCCTTGTCAGGGGCTGTAAGCAAAAGCCCAAGGTGGGGAGCAGCTGGCCTGCTTTTGTGTTTGTGGCTGATTGTTGCATCTTTAGCGGAAAATTTTTCTCCTTCTTTTTCCCTTTGTTCTAGGTTTACTCTTCCTGTTCTCCCACTTCTGTCCTTCCTTAGTGTTATGGTTTGTGTCTAGGTCTCTCCCCAAAGCCTCCCCGAGTCATGGGGGGGGGCTGAATCTAGAGTTTGTGATTGGTTCATTGTCCAGTGCTGGGATTGGGGGTATGAGTGCTACACCCACCCTAGGGCAGGTAACCTGCCTACAATGTAATGGAGGGAAAAAAGGCTCGCTTCCCCCTTTTGTTCTTGTTGCTTTTGCTGTCTTCCACCGCCATGAACTGCTGCCTTCCTGCCATGTGCCACTCTGCCTTGGAGCCAGCTGACTACGTACAAACTGAAACCTCTACAAACTGTGAGCTAAATTAACCTTTCCTCTTTTAAACTTTGGGTGTCGGGTATTTTGTCTCAGCATGAGCAACATCACTAAAACACCTAGATTTTTCTTCTTGAGTCAACTTCCTCTCCTACTCTCATCTTTTGTTTTCTCCTCATGCCACACTTGCCTTTGTAAGTGTGAAACAAAGACATCAGGGAAGGACTGGGCAAAAATGGGGAGGGAAGGAGAAAACAAACTAAGTGGAAACAAGTTTACACGGCTCTGCTCCCTCTGCCCAGCCCCCTGCTTGGGTTGCTGGGTTGGTAGGTTTGTTTTTCTCCTCTGTTTTACTTCATTTATGATCTTAGTATTATCTGATACTTCCTAATTTCCTCAGGTTTTTTTTTATTATCGTAATACATACGCAACATGCAGCTCTCCATCTGAACCATTTTGAAGTGTACAGTTCAGTGGCTGTAAGGCCATTCATACTTTTTCATTTTGGCAACACATACACAACAGGCAGCTCTCCATTTGATCCATTTTGAAGTGTATAATTCAGTGTCACCATTTGCAGAAGTTTTTTCATTTTCCCAGGTGAAACTCTGTATCAGCCAAATACCAATTCTCCTCTCACTGCTCCTCTTCTCAGCCCACTTCTCCTTTTATGCATGTCTGAATTTCTTTAGATTAGGTACTTACTAACATGGAACATGCACTATTTGTCCTTTTATGAGGGACTTCATTCATTTAGCATAATGGCCTCAACTACATCCACTTTATAGCATGTGTCAGGAGTTCCTTCCTTTCTAAGAATAAATAACATTCCATACACTATATGTTGTTTATATATTTTCCAATCAATGGACACTTGGGTTCTCAGCTACCAGTTCTTCCTCAAGTGTGGTCAGTCTTTCCCAGCCCCACCCTAACCTCAGAGAAGAAGAGAAGGGATCTCCTTCTGCCTCCCACTCCTCTGTTCCTCTCCTCTGCTACAGGTTCCCCTGCTTTGTTGCTGAGCTACTCAGGATCAGGTTGGTGCCCTCCTCCCATCTTCTTCCACTCTCTAGAATGATGACCTGTGTTTCTAGGGCCTAAAGCCTCCAGGGCCAGTGGTTCTAGGTTAACCTCTCCAAATAAGACTTCTCCGGCCCCAAACCTAATCCCCTGTCTTAGTTACTTTCTCATTGCTGGGACAAAATACCCAATGCCCGCAAGTTAAAGGAGGTAAACTGTTATGCCCCCCAGAGGTTTCAGTCCATGCTCAGATGGCTCCAAGACAGGAAGGCATGGCAGAGGAACGTGGCAAAGAAAAAAAACTCATGGCATGGCAAACAGGGGGCAGAGATAGATCAAGGGAGGGAAGAGACCCTTCCAGGCTATACTCCAGTGATGCACCTTTTCTCAACAGGCTTCATTTTCCAGTATCAAACTCACTGAATGTCTCCGCTCTGCCATGCACCACTCCTGCCATGTTGTGCTGCCTTGCCACATGCTCAGAAACGAGGCTAACCAGTCCTCAAATGAAACTGCTAAAATTGCGAGCCAAAATAAACCTTTTATCTTGATAAGTTTACTTAGTCAAATGTTTGTTATAGTAACAGAAAGCTAACAGGTACTGCCCAATTTTTAAATATGTACATGAAGAGAATATACAGACACACATATAAGTCAGAATAATTTTGAAGAAGAAAATATGAGTCCCACCATCTTTGTATCTGCTCATGACTGGCGAAATCTGGAAATTCTCTCATTCCTCTATTTTTTCCTATCCTAAATGTCCCATCTATCACAAAGACTCATCAATTTGACATCCAAAAGTTCTTTGATCCAACCAATTCTTTTCATCCTTGTGACCACCATCCTCAAACTTTCCACCAGCACTTATTCACCATTGCACATGGCACCTCACTGGTTTCCTTTTTCCAATCATATCCTCTTTAGTTCATCCTCCCAAGGCAATGAACATAATCTTCTTAAGAGATAAAGCAGGCCACGAAAAATCCCACGATATCTTTCTTCCCATGCCCCTCAGGATGAGATACAAACTCCAGTGACACCTGAAGGCCCTCCCTGCCTGATGTAAACCCTTGCTGCTCAGGATCCTTCATACCACATCTTACTCGCTTGGTTCTCTTTGCAGTTCATTAAGCACCAGCTTCATTGGTTTTTCTTTCCTATAATTCTAAAAACAATTTAAAAAGAAAGAAAAGTGCAGAGCCAGCATCTTTCCAGCGCTGCTCCAGGCCCTACATAGGCTACTCTATGTGCATCGAAGTCACTTGTCTTGCTCTCTTCATCTGGCTAGTCCCTTCCTGTCCTTCAGGGATTAGGATAAACGTCACCTCTCCAGGGACACCTTTGCTACCAACCTATCAAAAGTAAGTCACTCACTGTTCTCTAGTTCACCTTCTTTCTTGCTGCCTTCCTAAAATTTTTAGGGCTGGAAGTATAGCTTAGAAGTTGCGTGCCTGCCTAGCATGTGCAAAGCCCCGGGGTCAATCTCTAGCACCACAAAACTTGCATAACATTTTTAATTGCTTTTGCTGTTTCATCCATGCATTGGCTTTATTTTTCTTCTCTCCCAGTAGCCAACTGGTTCCATGAAGGCAAGGACCACGCCCTAGCTAGATCTGGCACAGTACCTGTTCGAATAAATTACATTCTAAAAGCGAAGGAAAACATCATTTGCATCTCTCTGGGCACTTTTCCAGGTTGCACTGCTCTGCTCTTCAGAGTCAGCACAACAAACTTGGTTCAGGATCAGAGATGTGTGACAACACTTGCTCCTAATGTGTGACACAGCACCAACGGCACTCCAAGCTGCTAACACCTCACCCAGCTGGTGCAATGGTTTATCTATTTATATTGCAAAGAGAAGTGTAAAAACACATACTTACATTGATTCAGGGAAAAGGGTGCTCTTTAAAAACAAACTTGGTCAATAAATATTCCTTAGATAATAAGGAAGAATTCCTATCTTGTTGGGCTCTGCAAAGCGGGAGTCAATTTCCATTTGAATCAAATTACTATGGGTGTCATAACAGCTTAGTACTTCATATTATGATGACTAGTGAAACTGTAATAATGCAAAAGAGCAGGAAGAAAGATCATGAAAATGGATAGAAAGTTAAAAATACCCTCAATTCTGTTCTTCAGGCATTTTAGTCCTATCTGCACCATAAGCCTCATCAAAAGGTTTGCAATAAGTTAAGACAGTGTTGGAGACAAGACATTTGCACTTTCATTGACCTGGAAAAAAGGACCTAACCTGTACCTTAAAATTTAATCCTTGTTACTTCCATTATCTATCCTGTTCAAAATCATAAGGACTTGTCTTAAGCACTATTGGACACCTATTTGAAAAGGTGTTCACTGAAATGATGCTGAGATCTGCAACCACACAATCCTCTCTTCCTTCCCACTTACAATGGAGAAGAAGCCCAAATTCTGCCTTTAATTAAAAAAAACTAGCCAAATTTTATTTAAATCCAACAGCATATTCACACAATGAATTAGCCATTTTTATAGACCTAATTCTATATTTCACTAGTGAGATATTTTTCAGACAAATGAACCGCAAAAAAATATACATTTTATGTACTCTATTAGTAGTAACAATATATTTCCTATTATACAAAGGTATTTGTGGCAGTCAAGATATAGTATCAACTTGGTTAGCTTTAGGATCTGCCCAGGATTGATGGAGAACCCTGTTGGGTGGCTCACAGAGACATGACTTTGGGTACTATATATGGTCACTGGCCCATTTCCTAGCTAGTCATGTTTTGTGGATCTGCTTTGTGGCTTCCATGTACTAAGCATCTTTGCTTTGCCACATCCTTCCACCATGATATCCCTGCCTTGGAACCAATGACCAGCCATGGAATCCCCTCAAAACCATGAGTCAAATTAAACTTCTCCTTAACGTGTGTTAGACATTGTGTCCGAGCAATGGGAAAGCTGACTAATGCAGTATTAGATTCTCAAACTAGCTTATATATCTGTATCATAGGATGAAACAAAAAAGGAAATATATTAATAGCATTAGGAACTATAAAAAAGAAAAGATAAAATCTTAAAACAAAGGTAAGGATAATTTTCAATAATAAATGCCAATGGGAACTCGTGTTTTTAAATATATTTTTCTCACTTCTATTGAAAGGGCCTAGGTTCAATGACATGCCAATAGCAATGAATACATCTAGCACCCAGATCTTGATTCTGAGTACTGTCCTCCAATGAAAGGGCCAAGGGCTCCTTGGAGGAATGACTGTTAGCAGGTTTGAGACTGGAAATACAAGCTGAGCCGAGGCTCTCACCCCTGCCCAAAGTAAACAAGTATCCAAAGATCCTTTAAGGTCACAGGTCCTGGGAGCAAAGAGCTCACACTGACTTCATTTGGGTCATCTCAGACAATTTGCAAAAATTGATTCAGCAAGAACCATTAGATGATTCTGAAGCTACTGGGTGAATTTTGTTGGAATTTACATCATCTCAAAATATGACCCACAGCTTTCTTACTAATTACAAAAGGGGGAAGTTACTCTTACAATTGAGTCGTTAATATTCTTTCTGTTTTAGGCTCTCCCTGTTCTAGGACGCTAACCGTGCTCACTACTGTATGTGTGGCAGCTTTATGCTGTGTCACTTTAGCTAATCTGGAACAATGTTTCCCAGACTTCCTTTCCCTATGTGGTGCTGAATAGAGCTGTCACTAAAATAACTTATGAGCCATCTAGAAGGTAGACAGGAAGTATGTAATGAAGTATGTAAAATGTAGACCTGAAGTATGCAAAATTCATGAAGTATGTAATTTTCTGTGGCCAACATGCCCCTGAGTTAAAAAACATTCTGCTCCTCCATCCAGTCCTCACTACTACCATTTCTTTTTTTTTTTTTTTTTTTTTTTTTTTTTTGTGGTACCGGGGATCAAACTCAGGACCTTGCACTTGCCAGGCAAGTGCTTATTCAACTGAGCTATATCCCCAGGCCCAACTACTACCATTTCTAGGACATGAGGTCAAAAGTCTGGCTTAAAAAGTAGAAACACAGCATTGGTTTGTTTTCTTATCTTCCGCTCTAACTTCTCCCACGATACCATGGCTTTGTCTTGGAAGGGGTGAAAATAAAAGTAACTCTTCTTATTGGATACCCCAACCTCATCCACATGTGGGCTCCAGGAATTACATAAGGCCCCGGTGTGTTTGGTCATGAAGAGGAAGCTCATTTAAAAACCTGTGACATCAATGGAACAGGCGCTGATCAGACAGATGGATGGTGGCTTTTTTAGTATAATGTGCCTTCTAAGCCTAGCAGAGAAATCATTCAGCCCACCATGATGTTAGT
Source organism: Dinomys branickii (assembly GCA_004027595.1). Taxonomy (NCBI): domain Eukaryota; kingdom Metazoa; phylum Chordata; class Mammalia; order Rodentia; family Dinomyidae; genus Dinomys; species Dinomys branickii. The sequence goes on along the minus strand of PVLD010008289.1, from coordinate 11,562 downwards.
GACTCATGGGTGTTAATAGTGACAGTTCATAACTCTACTGGGGATACAGCCAATTTCTGTGTATCCACAAATAGATTATTACTTTGCCAAGTATTTGCACAGCAATCTGTTCCAGTCTGGGCTCCCACGGTTGGCCCTCACTTGGGTGGGGCTGTGGCTGTTTAGAGGAATGCGGAGAGCAGGGATGCAAGTATAATGCAGAGTAAAGGTTAAAGGTTAAACGTTACTCATCTGTGCCATCGAATATTTACTAAATACGATACCTCTACGACTCGACACTGAGCCAGGGAAGATTCAAAACTGATACTATAGGGTTCCCAACTTCATAAATCTTACATTAGAATTCAGGGCACGTACCATAAAAAGTATATGCACAAATATTCACCAGCAGTAATAAATGTCCTGATATGCTCCACAGACAATAGAGAGTTAAGAAGAGGAATGATCCGTGATAAACATGCAAGAGGCAGATCACAGAATTGAATTAATTCTCTAAGAGAAAATAACAGGAGCAAGAAATAGTTACTAAGTATCTGCTATTGATGTTATTAACAACCACGGTGTGGGGATTTGGTTTTTGCAGCCATCACGTGAGAAAGCAAATTATTGTTCCCAACTATAATTAACAAAGGAAAGACTCAGATAAGTACTTCCTCCAAGGTCACACAAATAAGAGACCAGCATGCACACAGGTTTTCTAGAGCGCATGCTTTTCATGTTTCCAGGCCCGGGCTAGGACCAGGCCATGTATGGCATATGTACACACCCTGGCTGCTGCTATGTAGGAGCAAGCAGATGGTGAGGAAAGGAAACGCCACACCGAAAGCAACGGAGTATATTGTTTAGACCATTCATGCTGAGAGGGGTGATGATCCTATGGAAGAGGACCCCCTTCTGAAAGGATCAGGTCCCTCCTGCTAACTCCATGAAATTCTACCAGGTCTCCCAGAAAAGTTCTGCGTGCAGATACTGCAAACTACAACATCAGCCTGAATTTTCCTGATGTGGTATAATGAGGCACCCTAATTACTCTTTAAGAGCAGAAAAATGTCATGTAGGTGGCCTGACCCTGCCAGTCGATTGTGAACATAAGACACAGCTGCCATTCCCTACCCCTCCTCTTCCTAAGCCTTTCTGAGTGACAGCAGCTCTCCAGAGGCAGAGAAGATTCCCCAGGCCTGAAGCTCACCTCACTAGTCTCAATATTTATAGAACTCAGGGGGTAACTGATGGATGGGGTGACCAGAAGACAGTCATGCCCCAGTCTTCATTTTGAAGTCCCTACCACAGAAAAGGAAGAACAATTTAGGCATAGTGTTCCACTGTCCCCTAAACAAAACTTGATCACCTCCTGGTGAACATTTGAGTAACTACTCAGTGAAAGGTGGATCATAAATGGCAAGAGTTCCATACCATGTTAGTAATTCCTTAGGACAAAACAAGTCTCTCCTTTCCCCTGGACTGAAAGTTTTCTCTGTATAATGTTTTAGCAATACTTGGCAGGGTTTTGGAATCACTAGCACATGGTGATTAGCTGTCAAAAAAACAAAGAAGGTAGTACATGGTAGTGAGAGTTCCAGAGGGAAGAAAACTAGCCAAGCAAACCCCTGGGGAATGCCCACGGCTAAGCCTGTGATGTGAATCTACAGCCGCACCACCCTGAATGAATCTGATTTCGTCTAAGGTGGTGATGTGCAGAAGTGAGCCTGTGGCAGGACAGCTGTGACCTGATCACGGATGTATACGAACAACCAGGACTGTTGGCTATCTGGGTCTTTTGGGTATTTCTGATGGTGGGCAGCAAAAAAATTCAGGAAGAAGAGAACTGAAAAAAACACTATTTATGGGTGGTCTTGAGGTCATGAATAACTTTTGTGCAAGAATTTTAATGGAGTGGTACAGTTCAGAAGGCAGACCCATACACAAGGAGGAAGAGAGGAAAGATGCTTATTCAGGGAAGTTTGAATAAGAAGCTGGAGGCTTGACAGCAAGGGGGGTGGCCAGAGGATCAATAACATTTTCAAGGTGGAAACTATCTGAGCATGATGAGAGGCTTATGGGAAGACCCAGTAGGGAGGACGCAGTCCTAATGGTGCTGGAGTCAGCACAAAGAGCCTGGAGCTGCTCAGTCCGACTCTCAAGGTCTTCTCAAGAATCTACAAACACTCAAGTGGTTCTTTGATATTCCCTTTCAACCTGCTTGCTTTTTCTTTTTTTTGGTACCAGGAATTGAACTCAGGACCTTGTGCTTGCCAGGCAGGTACTGTGCGACTGAGCTATATCCCCGGCCTCAACCTGTTTAAAGACAGAAGGCCCAGACTGGCCATCTTTGCTAGCTAACATCTAATCACTTTACCCTTTAAAAAAAATACAGATGACATTTACTGTGTACTCCGCAGTTTTTCCTCAACTCCCGTTCTTTTTTTAACAAATCTTTAACTCATCTCAAGAACAGACTCCTGCACATATGAGGAAACCATTTGCATACAAAATAATTAGCTAACAATGCACACTAAATGTTTTTGAGTTATTTCCTGACCTACACAGAGCACTGAAAATGCAAAAGCCAATGGTGATGGCAGGGAAAAGAAGTGCCAGAGAAGGTGAGAGGTGACAGGGACAGGGGCACTGGGAGGAGTTTACCCTTAGGCAGCAGAGGGGATGTGCCACGCTCTGGCTCTGCAAGAAAAGTAGGAAGAATGCACATGAATAGGGACTATACGAAGGATGCACACAGCTTGGACGCAGGGGTGAGGGCTGCGGGGGTGGTAGAGCTGAAAGTTAAAAGAGCTGTCAGCTAAGCGTGAAGGAGCCCATTTACAGGGAACGTGAGAGTTTTGAGTTGCTAGAGAGGAGGGATGGACATGACAAGGGGATAAAAGGACTGCTGGGCACCTACAAAGGCCCAGCTGAGGCTGAGACACAAATCGCAGCAGTCTGCACGGAGAGGCGGAGTGGAGTTTTGCCAGGTGGGTGCAGATGCAACACGGGCAGGGAAAGCAAAAACACCAGGGTTCACATGAGAGGAGAGGTTCAGGTGACCACAGGACAAGGGCTGGGAATGGAAGGGGGAGAGACCTGCAGGCCATCCAGACATGCACGTGAGCCGCGTTCCTGATAGAACTGAACCTGCAGTAGTTAGTTTCAGCAGAAAAGAGAGAGAGAGAGAGTGCTCAAAAAAAAAAAAAAAATCAACAAGAGGCGTAAAGAAACAGACATGTGGCTGAGCCTCCAGGAACAGCACACACTGTGCAACTGGCTTGTCAAAGGCACCAGCCTCTACCAAAATCATGAAGTGTTAAATGTGAGATCAGCCTCCACAGCTGCCAGCTACAGAACCAAACCCCTGCTGCCACCAGCCTCCCAGCCTCCCAGCGAAGCAGATGCCCTTCCCCACCGTCTTGGACAGCTCAGTGTTGAGTCAAAGCCTCAGGTGGGAGCATGAGGCTGATGCAACATAAAACACCTATCTGCCCCTGCCAGCAACTGAGCAAAGGAGGTTTAGCAACTAACCACGCATGTGTGCACTGCACCTCCGTTCCCCTCAGTACCCCAGTCGGGAGTTCAGTATTCGCACAGTGGAAAACCATTACAGAATAAAAATCACAACGTTTGCATAATCATCCACTATGGAGCATATCCAGGCTGCTGCTCACTGGGGGTAGGGTTTTATCGTAGTAATCTGGGGGGATACTACTCAGCCCATACTTTCTGTGATTTGTGAACCAAAACAAAGTCCCTATTCTCATGGAGCTTATATTCTTGAGGAAGAAGGCAGATGATAAACAAAAAATATTCTTTGTGTTGAGATAATAACTACTTGAAAGAGGTAGGATCCGTGGCGGGGGGAGGGCCTCGCCGCACAGGGTAGGTATGGAAGGAAACGGGGGACAACAACTGTCTGTGTGCGAAGTGTTAAAGCCAGAGACGGCAACAAGTGCCAAAGCCTTGAGGCAGGTCCGGCTTTACCTGTGAAGCAGAAAACCAGAGAATGAGAAAGAGGAAAGTGGTAGATTTGTTCTCATCAGAATATAAGACACCAGTCGTGTGGGAATATTGTAAAGGTCTCAGCTTTTTCTCACACACAAGCAGAGAGTGTGTCCCTTCCTGAGTAAAGCAAGACACAAAGCACTCTTTGATCTGTGCCCTCCGCCAGTTCAGGAAGGACTGCATTTGTCTCTGCTCCAAAAAGCAGGAGGTTACTTAGCTATGGATGAGTAATAATCAGGCATTTGTCTAACAGCAACTGTACTAATGATTTAAAATTTGTATTGCAACCGACGCAAAAGCACTCTGCCCACATGGATGGGCAGCCGGCTGTGCACAGTGAGTTGCAGGTGATCGGAGGGGGCCTTCCGAGCCCCGGAATAACAGCAGTCATCACAGTCAAGACGCCCAAAGCTGGGGAAAGTTACAGGCGCGAGAGAGAGCCACGTGCCGAGGTCCTCTCCTTGTCAGGCCAAAGTAAATCAGCTTTGGGCTCTCTCGGGCATACAAACGGCTGAAATAAGTGAGGAAACTCTAAGAAAAAACGGGGGGGGGACAGAAATAAAAAATAAATAACAACTCAACTATACAATACCCTTAGATTGTAGCCGATGATAATTTTGATGGTGATAGCAAAAGGACAGCTTGGGAGTAATGAAAAAAAGCTGAACTCAGGAATCAGAACACCCTAGTTCAACGGCTTGGCTACTTCTTGGCTATGACTTTGGGCGAACTCTTCACAGATTTCTCTTTCTGTATTTATAATTAGAGATCATAGTACTATTTCTCGTGTTATACTGATGACTAAGCAAGACATTATTGAGAATTTTCTAATTATAAAGTCAAACAGCAAGTGAAAGTAATTATAACTCAAAACTTAGAACTAAACATAAATGAATCCAGCAGCATAAGCATTAGGATAGACTGAGTAAATCAGGATACAGGCAAGAAAAAACTTTGTAGAATTTGAATATTCCACATAGGTCAACTGAAGATACACTGTGTGAGACAAATGCTCCTTGGTCTTATTAAATGTCATTGCACATTTCTCTGGTTTATTAACATGACAAGCCACATAAAAGGAGGATATTAAATGATAACTGTTTTGATGGGACTGTGCCGATGGAAATCACACAGATATCAGAATCCCAGATGGCTGGTAACAACCATGGACAGGAGAAACTACTGTCCTCTAGTTGAGAGTATGTCACTTGCAAGAGAACCAGGACATACCCCAGAATGCTCAGACTCCCCAGATAGGTAGGGATGATCAGTCTGAGTAGAGTGGCTCATACTGCCCTTATGCGACACCAGGCTTACAGTTCACGTGATTTTAAGTTCAAGGTGAGGAACAGAAATATTAAATATACAAATGGCAAGCACATTGTTTCCTTTAACCCACACAACAGTCCTGTGTTCCCCATTTTACAGAGTCACACTACGGTTCAGAATTGTCTCAGTGACTAGTCCAATCTCAAGGCTACCAATGCGGAGCCAAGATTTGAAGCTTCTCTCTTAAAGGACATCAGAACATACCCTATAACCTCCCCCTGCGTAGTTCATACAGCCAGTGCAACAGTGATCCTAAGGCTGCCCCTTTTCCTTATAATCTCCTAGGGAAAAGAAGATAGTCCAATAAATCAATTCAGAATTGGTTGTCCAAGGCACTGATAATCCAAAGTCAAGGAGGGAGATGAAGCCCCACTTTTGGGGGTACTGATGAGGTAGGTGCCACATGCACAATGTCCGGAGTATATGCTGGGCACGGTGGCGCACGCCTGTAATCCCAGCACTCGGGAGGCTGAGGCAGGAGGATCGTTGCGAGTTCGAGACCAGCCTGGGTTACAAAGTGAGCTCAAGGCCAGCCTGAACTGCACAGGGAGACTCCGTATCAAAAAGGCAAAAAAAACAAAACAGAGCATAGGTCCACTCATGTTCATGCCATTTGCATCGCCAAAGGTTCAGCTTTGGAGGTCCCAAACGTCCCCGCCAGAACTGAGTGTTCAAAGACCAGGGACGGCAAGTAGGTTCACGTGCAGATGACAAAATGGGGATTTGAAAGGAAGAACCTGGGTCCAGTTCCCGCTTCACCATCTCTAGGCCTGTGACTATCTATAAGCCCCTTGACTGATGAATTAGCTTAATCCTCTGAAAACGAGAATTAAACAGAGAGGAGCCAGCGAGAGACTCTCCAAAAGTGTGTTGAAAGTAACGCCAAGTGAATGGTAGGGCTTCCCCCTCAGCTTCCCCCTCATCAAATCTGGGATAGACTGTGTTTTCAGTAAGGTGTAAGCTGTATTAAATACTATGCTGGAATACTCCAAACTTCTCCTCCCTTGCAGGAGGGATTAATTACCTCACGTGCTTCTGACTTGAGGCAAAGCAGCTTTGCAGGTGAACAGCCACAAAGAAAACTGAGTGCCAGGGATGGTCCCATGCCAGCTCCTTTCCATATTTTCTGGGGAGTAGATGTGCACATGCACAAGCTGGATGTTAGTGCAGTTTCAGTTAGCAAAGAGCCAAGTAGGTAGGGAAGAATTTCTGAAACCTGCTAGCAACCCTGAACTATTTAGCTTTGCTAGTGCTGCCCACAGATGCTATTTTCCTCCCCAATTCTGCCCCAGTTCTGCATGGTGGACACCATATCTAAATGCCCTGACCACTGAGCTCTAAGGGTTGGGAACGCAGCCCTGAATCACAGGACAACAAAGCAGCAGCTGTCTAAGCACCTGAGTGTGCCTGGACATCTGTTTGGTGTCCTTCCAAAGGGCTCTGTCCTAAGCAACCCTCAGGGAAACACTCCAGTGTCCCTGTGGACTCAGGCCAGGACTGTGTGCTTGGCTGTTGGCAGCCAGCTGCTAAGCTCCAGATGATGTGGGTCATGAAGAATTGTGTGTTAACTCCGCTATTTCAACAACCAGATAAGATGTGACAGGTGAGCAGTCAGATGTATTTGCCCTGCTCAAAATCCTTGTACCCAACAAAGCCAAACTCAAAAAGGTCAATTTGGGGTGTTGTGTAAACACTCTCTTTGATGTGACCTCTGCCTTCCTTCCTAGTTATCCCAAGCTGTTTGAAAGGGAACTTCAAGCAACTTGCTCACAGCTCTCCAGTGAGGGGACCCAATACCATTTCACTGAAACTGAGCTCTTTTCCTAAAACTCAAGGACATTTGTTGTCAGCGCCTCCTCATCTGCACAGTGTCCCTACAGTGCCACAGTAGGAAACTAGGATATTCATAAAGTCAAAGGGAGAAAACCTTCCCACCCTGGTGCTACGGGCGGCAGGGGAGGAATCAGTGCTGTGAGGACAGTGTGGAGAGCCCCAGCTTTGAAGTTAGACTCCCCGCAAAGTGTAAACCTGAAATCTCTCGGGCTTGATGGGGAGCTGCCCGGCCTGGTCTGTTCAACCTCCTCGGGGTCCCCTGTGTGAGGCGCAGCCCTTTGTATTGTTACACACTCAGTTACTTAAAGAAAAAGAAATGATCTTTCTTACACTGGGATAAAACCAGCTTCATGGAACTTCTGTGCAGTTGGCCCATTAATGTGTCACATTTGTGTACCTTCAGAAAATATGGGGCAACCTAATCAGAGGAACGGGTGTCCCCCGACACCATCTGTTCTCGATCCCCTCTTCTAATGCATCTGTTAGAGGTCCTTCAGCTTGTTTTCTGACTTGCTTTCTAAAGGCACCTAAGACTGCTATCTTGATAAATTATGAAAGACTTTCTGCTGTATGTGCATTTCCTGTGCCCATCATCGGTCCTCCGTGATAGCACAAAACCTTCCAGTCCCTGCAGAGGAAACCACATGCACCTCCCGCAGGTCACACAGAAAGCAAGCCAACTGTGAGGAGCAAGGAAAGGACCGTCGCCTGCTTCTCAGGGCTTATGAGGGAAGAACAAGACCCACAGTGATAAGGTACATTCTCCAGTGGTGAAGTGATGTGACTCCATCTGGGCATTGCCTGGAACCTTCACTTCTTGCTAAAAATATTTGGGCAAAAGTGTGGACGCTGCTCTAAATAGAAGGGGCATTTAGACTCTACTGCCATAAAAAGAGAAAGTCACCTCATTTTCCTGTGCCAGACGTTCCCCCTCACTGGGAAGAGAGGAGCAGAGAGCACAAATAAACTAATACACCTCTACCCTTCACACACTTGCAATGAATGGATTTTGCTTTTCCAGTATCAAGGGGATATTGTTTTAAAGTCCTTGAGAAATCACAATTCTGATTCCATATATTCTGGCAGATCTCTAATCGAAATCTCCCTCATGGTAAAGAGTTCATTTATTGTTCTTATTACTGAAGACAGTGGTGGTGACACACTGTTTGAAGGGTTCTTCTGCACTCCAATAAGAATTCTAATGTAAACAGGGAGGTACAATTAAAAATAAATATGTATATCCACCATGTAACAATGTTAATGATTTGACATTTTGTTTAGCTGTTTAAAAAAAAAAAAAAAGAAAGCATTTGGGTATGTGGGCTACTCTGTGAGGACTCCTACTTGAGCCCATTCATTTCCCTCCACGCCTAAAGCTAGCTACTCACCACCAGTGGTGTCAGATCCACGAAGACCTTCAAAAAATATCTGGTATAAATACATGAAAAGTGATGGAGCTTATTTAAAATTATTAAATTATATAATATATATTTTATCCTGTGTTACTTTTTCACTCCCTGTTGCACAGTACAAACCCCATAACCCAGGCAGCTCTACGTCACACATTCCGGCAGCCATTATTTCTCTCACCTTAAAAAAGAATCGTACTGACTTTGTCAGACAGCCACTGCCTTCGTCTTTATTATCTTCGTGCTTTTTTTTTTTTTTTTTTTTTTTTTTTTTTTTTTTTTTTTTTGCAGGGAAATGCTCTACTTGGGTTATCTATACTATGTATAAGTTCTCTCCCAAACTCTTTATGTTGTTGTTCACTCCATTAGGCTTTTGTACGCTCGATCTCACTAGCAAGAGATGTGGGTGTTACAGCAAGGAATGCTTCCTTTCTAGAATCCCTACTTGGCTTCATGCCTGGCCAAAAGAGGCCTCACGTCTCAGTCCCCAGGAGTGGTTCCCACCATGCCCACAGCTTGAGAGCACCTTCCTCAGCACGTCTGTCCTGAACGCTATGACGCAGATCACATACCCTCATGGACATTGGGAGGGATCCGCAGTCAGCCACCTCTCCTGCTGTATGATTATCTTAAGAGCTCTGCACGTACAAAGCCATGCAATCCAGTCCTAAGGAGACTCAGCAACATTACACTGAGCTTTTCCTTCCTGGTAGTGTCTATCAACTAAGAGAAGAAGAAATTCTCAAGACCTCCTTTCCAGAACCCCCTGCCCTTGGGTCACCCGTGGCTCCCACTCATCTCACAGGCAGGAATTCTTACAGGGCAGAGGAGCCACAGTATGGACTAAGAATACCTTCCCTCCACACCCCTTCAGTCCATGAGAACACACCTTTGTTAGGGCTTGCTATAAAGGTCAACAAGTGAATGTTTGTATCCTACTAGGGCAAGGCGAGAGCTTGTGGAGGAGAACCGACACTGTTCTCAGAGCTCCTCACTGAGAGGACACCTTTACTGTGCAGTCACGTGCTGCCCACAACCTTCTCTCCCATCCCACTCACACACTGACGTGCCTAACTCTATCTCGCTGTATTTCTGTCATATAGATATACATAAAAAACATACACACACACACACACATCAAACTCGTAGTGGGCTGAACATTTTTTCTTTTGTCTTATTCAATTACTTTGCATCTAAATTGATGCTGAAATAGCAGTAGATAGCTACAAGTTCCGAAAGCCTCACTATCCTATTCAGGAAATGTGGTTGAAAAAAAAAAAAGAAAGAAAAACAGACACTCTGAACATCCTCCATGAATATCCCCTCCAGAGCCCGGCTCTGAGAAACAAATCACCTGCACAGAGAAAACTGCCAGTACCTGCTGCTGACCCTGCCAGTGTGTTTTATAGACTAATTTTTATTTTGCATTATGTTTTTCATACAACTGCTTCTGAAAAGATTTTTACAACAAACTATGCAAATGTAGTAATGATTGCAGATGGAGGTAAATGATGAAAGGTATAGGCAAATAGGAAATTTTCTACCAAAGATTTTGGCATGAAGGGTTGGCCAAGATAAATAAGATATTTTTAAAGAGCTGCTGTATAGTTACATGGTCAGAGAAATAACTCAAGACCACTTTCTTTTATTTTTTACACATCTTGAGTTAGTTCTTCCCTGGACAAGACAGCGAAGGTTTGAACCTCAGCTCTCCTCACTCTCAGTGTAATTTGGGGCAATTAATTATTTTTATCTTACCCCTCTCAGCCTTAGCTTCCGGATTGGAAAATAAAGATAATTATGCACCCATCACCTTGGAAAACTATGAGTATTAAATGTAAATGCAGTACCACACACACTACTCCGGCACACAGGAAGCACTCAGTAATGTTAACTGCTATTAATATTAATAACCCATCCATAAATTTCTTAACTATTCCTCTCCCATTTTAACTCCCTGCGGCCCTTCCATCCATCCAGGCACCCTCCTGCCCCTTCAAGGCCTTACTTCCCACCTCGCTGAGCCACAGTGTGCTGCCATCTATTTTTCTAACTCCAAGTACCACCCCCAGTCGCTGAACTCCCCTCCCGCTACACTGAACTCCTGCCAGGCCTCCGCTGAGGCAGCTCTTTGGGGCCCTTTTCCTGGAATGCCCTTCTCTTGTTGGCCCCCTCTGGATGACCACTTCCTACTCCATCGCCCTCTGGTCGCACCTCTGGCCTTGTACTTGTTACATTTCATTACCAAGTTTTACATACGCAACACATTTCTTAGCCACACTGTGAGCCCCTAGGAAGAAGCCTGTCTTATTTATCTCTGTAACAGTCCTCACCTAGAAGTCCCTCAAAGCACATGCTTGTGGCATGAGCGAGTGAAAACATAGGTTCCAGTCTTGTTGGGTCACTTGGAAAAATTTCTAATGGAAACCAGAAGACATCACAAGGAAAGTGGCTGCTGTCTTTTGCCACCTACAAAACGCAGGACCCTCAGTCAAATATTCTGGGATACTTGGAAATCCCAAGCAGACTGCTTTTGATTCTCTCATGATGGACCATCTCTTCTGAAGATGAAATGGAGGTGAAGGGTGAGATTCCTCCAGTAGCCTGATGTCCTTAGTGACAGTTTATTGTGGTGTAAAAGAATCTTGGAAAGAACTGCTTGGCGCTTGTGTCACCCACCCTGGGCTGTGATAAGAAAAATTCTAGGTCCTGGGGGAAGATGGCGACCAGGTGAGCAGGAAGGGAGCGAGCCTCCTTGATAAACACCACCAGCTCGAGACAGACTTGGTGAGCGTGAATGCCGGGACCTCGGCTGGGAAGTTTAAACTGGGCGTATTTCTCTGAGATGCCGGGGGAGATGTGGTAGGGCGGACCAGGCTGCCGGGGCCAGACGTGGGAAAGCCCCAGACGCTGGGAGCCGGGGACGATCGCCGCGGGGAAGAAGCTGGGATCGGTCCAAGCGCAGTGGGAGCGCGGCCGCCTCGGGCCCCCCCCCCCCCCC